>JSYX01000259.1:0-36146 GCA_000787465.1 Thermomucor indicae-seudaticae
CTGTCAATATGACGAGCAACGCGTCAGTGCACCATCATAAAGCTCTAGATTTCCCTCTTTGCAAGGGTATGCTAGGGTTTCGTCTTGGTTATGATAACCGTTCAGTCAACCGAACCGAAACAACCGATAAGGAATGAATCACGCCACGTGCACAATATTCAAAGCTTGCCATTAATGATGAAGACATTTTCGAGTTTTCTCTTTGAGAGGGTTTGCTACAAGCACGCCACATAATCTGTTCCAGCCAAGATAGATATTTAAAACGGAGGGCGTATCTTTCAACATTCTGCACGGTCTTCTCTTTCTCTTTCTTCTCCTTTTTCTTCATATTGCACGCATCTTCAGTTTTACATACCTTTTGAACTGTTGTATTGTTATACTGTCCATATCATCCGCAAGAGTCCATATGCGAAGATTCTCATGCAAATGTGGAGATGTTTGTTCCCCTTCCGCGCAAGACTTTTGATCAGTGATACTCCTACTCGCAAGGCAGACAAAGGTCTTTTATTGGTGCAATGAAGGTTGTTTCCAACGGCAAGGGTATTCTTTGCCAAGTTGGGCAATGGTAGGTTCTTTTTGTTTGATGATCTACTGATATAAATTCTCATCATGATGCTAGGTTTTTCCCCTCTTCATGGGGGTTGTGGACCACCGCGGGCGTAAACGGCGGGGGTATGGGTTGGCTAGTCTGGGGCTTTTTTGTTCTTTTTTATATGGAGTCCTGCCTGCGTCGGTAGTGGCTGCCCCTGCAGGGGCGTACATGGTAAGTGTAGGCTGATTGATTGAAGAAAATTGACAATGGACTGACCGGATCTTCTGATTCTCTTTGCTGCTAATTATCGCATCTGTTTTGCGTAAATCGTTTTGTTTTCTCTGTGCAAAATCTTTTGTACAGTACCCTACCAAAAAAAATGCAAAAATTTCCCGACGCGCATGAAGTAAAAAAACCTAATCTCCATTTTTGAACGCGTTTTCCTCTTTTTCGCTTTTAATTAACCTACCTTTATTTTACGTATCCAATGGCTCTTACATCTCAAGAAAAGCAAACTATCGTTACTTTCCACAAAGCAGGCTGGAGTGCGAAGAAAATAAGCGAAGAAACTGGGGCCAACCTTTCTGCGGTCTACAGAACGATTAGAAATTTTGAAGGAAGAGGCACCGTAGAGAGGCCCAAAGGCTCCGGACGACCCAAAAAGCTAAATGAACGCGACGTACGGTGTATCAAGAGAGCCGCCAAAAAGACCGACGCGCTACACTGCAGGATATCACGAACGGCGTGCCGTCCAATGTGTCGATCTCAACTGTGCGCAGAACCTTGCATGGTGAGGGAATAAACAATTGTATCGCAAGAAAAAGCCATTTTTGAAGAAGGAGCATAAAGAGAGATGACGCCAGTTTGCGAAGGTGCACAAAGGCTGGACAGTGGATATGTGGAGGAAGGTCATCTGGACAGATGAAGCATCCTTCGAAATCGGCAAGAATTCGCGTGTGATCCGAGTTTGGCGTGCGGCTGACGAAGCCTACCTTGAAGATTGTCTCGCACCGACATTCAAAAGTGGCCGATCCTTTGTGATGGTCTGGGGTGCTATCGCCCATGGAAAGAAGTCGGAATTGGTCATCATTGACCCCAATAGACGTACCACTGCCGATTTCGTAGATCAAGTCTACGAGGGCCCTCTCCGCCGCTTTTTGAAAGAGGTGCCTGACACCACACTTATGGAAGATGGTGCTCCGAGACACAGAGGAAAGGCAACTAAAGAATGGAGGGAGAGCTTCATGGGGTGAAGAGCTTGGAATGGCCACCACAATCACCGGCCCTCAACCCCATCGAGAACTTGTGGAAGCAAATGAAAGATGCCGTTCAAAATCGAAAATCAGGATGTAAAAGCAAGGCCGAACTTGAAGTGGTATTAAAAGCTGTCTGGATAGAATTTGCAGAAGAAAGATGGAACTATTAGATCGACAGTATGCCAGAGCGCATTAATGCAGTTCTCAAGGCGAAGGGCGGAAGTACCCGCTGGTAATCAAGCCCCATTTCCCACCCATTTATACATATATATTTGTAAACGTTTTGCTCGTGCTTAAAATAAACGTGGTCTTAATATAGATGAATGGAAAGGATGGTGGCTCATATAAGAGAGAAATTGTTGGTGTGCTGAATTTTCAAGGCTGGATAGGAGATTTTTGCATTTTTTGGTAGGGCACTGCACATCTCCGCAAATTTTCAAGTAGATCCTGATACATTACGCAAGAACACAGGATCTTCTTGTAATAGGCTTCAGTACCACGACTGCATACGTAGACTTCTTTTCTTAGTCTCTTCAAACATATTGACAACAAAACCTGAATCCAAATTGGGCACAGCCGCTCAGGTACTGTCCAACGCCAAGCGGCATTTCAAGTCGTCTCTTGCCAACTTTCAACGCGACCACCTTCACAATGATTCAGCGTCCTCCATGGCTCTTCAGCGAGTAACTCGTAATATGACACCTTCCATGGACTCTTCTTCAGCGCAAAATGGAGTTAAACCTCGACGCAAACTATTCTCCACCCGGTCTTTTATTCGTCCGAAAAGAGGTAAACCACCCCTCATTTCACCCTCGTGGGCTTACCCCCTCCCCCACGGCCTTCTCTGCGCCTTTTCCTCTCTGCGAGACCTTATGTAACTTTACAGTTTTATTGTTAAAGTGCGTTCTTTCTACTCTAAAAGTGGTTCATCCTTAAAGAACGATATGACCGACAGCTCACAGAGCGACTCAACACTCGCCAGAGCCCTTGCACACTACCGACATCAGCTAGAACTTGTTCAACATGCGCAGAATCAGATCAGTGACACCGATGCATCAGTCCGAGATCTCGTTGATCGTGTGTGGAAAATGGAGCCCAGAGACGATGACACTGGACAGAAGCACGAGGGTCGGGCACGCTATCAAGAAAAGCAGGCTTTGCTGTTGAAAGACATGCTCGGCAAGCTCCGTAAAGATATCAGTGTGACACTCTATCAGCAGCTTTTTGAAGCCAAAATGGCGCGGCTATCTGTCCAATGGCATATCGACGACTGTCTCTGGCAACTGCGATTACGCCCTGTCTTGTTGTCGAAAGGCACAAGCACCGACGACAAGCAGCAGCAGCAGCATGATTGGGATGATGATAGAAAGACGCTTGAACGTCTTTTGAGCGATTGTTTCGAGGCAGCAGAACGGTCTGGCAATGAACTTGCTCCTTTCCTGGAAGATGTCCATCTTTGGGTGCTCCATATTGGTGCCTGTTTTCTCCGCCTTTGCCGCTTACCGGATCAGAAATTCCTTCTACTGCATTTGCTCCGGTCATCACCGGGTGTGTCGCAGTGGGCGATGCCACTTGTCCAATATCACGATCCACCGCCGACCTTCCTTGACGCATATGTCGACGCACTCGACCTAATGCTTACTGAAACGACAAGATGGTCTGAAGAGGACTATATTGCTTGTTTGGACCAGTTCTCCGTGATTGCAACCGTTGAAAAAATGATGGCCGACAAATTGTTCCTCCAAAAAGTCGATGCGCAGCAGCAGCAGCTCTTTGCATTTGCCCACAGACTCGTGTCAGTGCTAGGGGATGGTATACGAGCATTTGCCCAAAAGTCGTACACCAATGCCATGAAACGGCTGGGTCAGATCTTGTGCCGCCTAGCACAAACGTTGTTGGCTCGTTTGAACGATAATGGCCTACGAACGGAGTACCAGCAGTCCGTGGATGACCTTGTTCGTGACATTGTCAATGAGTATCTCACGTCA
Organism: Thermomucor indicae-seudaticae; assembly: GCA_000787465.1. NCBI lineage: Eukaryota > Fungi > Mucoromycota > Mucoromycetes > Mucorales > Lichtheimiaceae > Thermomucor > Thermomucor indicae-seudaticae. Next base: position 3,777 of record JSYX01000259.1, read on the forward strand.
AACTATGAAGTCTTGCATTTCATGCCCGCTCTGCCTTTTCATCTGGTGTCTGTACCTGCATTGTCGAGCATCGCTAGAAGGCTTCTAGGTATCAGAGAACAACACGATTCTGCGCTGCAGGATCTGCCGGATATCTCAGGTTTTTACTCGTTTCTTGCCCAAAACCAGCGACAAGGAATCTTTATGCTTGGATGTCTGTCCAGTATCGTGACCGGAGTATCCGCCGCTGGGCAAGAAGATTCTGCTGCAACCAGCCTCATTACTGTCGTGTCGCATGTGCTCTTTAACGTCGCTTTCGTCAATACGGTTCTGCGTGATACCTATTACAAGGAGGTGCGAGACAGTTTCGGGAACATTTGTAGTGCGCATCCGTGGATCATTTCGTTGCTCCTGCGTTGGACGTGTGAGCATTTCGCGACCATGGAAGGCATGGCTCTCTATCTGTTCCGTTCACTACCGATTCGTCAATGGCGAATAGATAAGGAAGACATTGTCCGATTACATCAGTTGCTGGACCAAAAAGGCACACAAGCGACGCTCTCTCGCTATATTATCGAGCGTTTGAATTTTGGTTACTCTGTTGAGAACGCCTCTGTTTCCCAATCACAGCCCTGGAGTCGCCGTAAACGAACCTTCTTGTCCTATGACATACATGAAGCGATCGCGTTCCTTTTGGTGGATCTCGCGCGTGCACATTATCCGTTGCCCGAGTCAGAAAAGAGTGCGCACATGATGAGCGCCATTGCATCGACCATCATGGCATCCACGCAACAGATATTATTATCATCCGTATCATCACGTCCTAATAATAACGATTCCGGGGAAGATTTGTTGGATTGGATTTGGAAAATCGCGTTGCAGCTCAAGCTATATGACTGTCCGGTTTCAGCGCATGCCTGCGAGATTGAAGGGATTATAACGCGTGGGTTTTTACGAGATATGCTTCATGCAGACCATGACTCTGTCGGCTCGCATGGAGCGCTTCTTGTCTACATTTGCTTCCTGTTATCATCAACCAGCCGTCATTTTCTCCGGTTTGAGAGCGCTGATGGTTGGGATAAGCTGTTGCTGATACTACGTCGTGGAAAGCCCGAGGCGGCGATGCGTGCCCTGGCCGAGATCGTTCCCGGCTTTGTCTATATGCACGGTGATGACTTTTTTAACGACGCCAGTCCGTCTGCCTATTTAGGGCAAATGGTCGACTTGAAGACGGACCCGATGTTGGCCAAGGCAGCTGCAGCTTTTGTGTCTCAGAAGCTCTTCCAGCAGACGCCGTTGAACGGGATCGACCTCGTGATTGGGTCGCATGTATGGCAAGGTGTTTTGATCGATTCGGTGATGGATGACCTGGCTGGAGGCTTTTCATATCGGGACCTGATGCTGCATTCGTGGATCAAGACGGTATTCCGCAGGCAGGGTTGGATGTGGCGTGCGCAGTATGTGTCTGTCATGGATACGTTATGCAAGTTTTGCTTTTGCCTTTCTCGGCATGATCTTGTGCGCAACATGTTGCTTGAAGAACACAGGCTTCTTCTGGAAAGCAGCAGGCAGCAGCAGCAGCAATCAGTGGGATCGGCCAATCATCAGTCAGAACAACAGCAGCAAAGGAATCCGTTGCGGCTGATCAAGAACATGCTACCCGACGGCGCATACCATAGTCTTCTTGCCGGGGAGTGGTCGCTTGTTTCCCTGATTATGACGACGAACAATCTGTTTCGAACGCCAGGTGTTGAGCAACATTCTCTCTGGTTTGCGTTTGACACGCTGTCACTGGAAACAAGACAAGAAAAGGAATACCGTCTTTTGATTGTAAAGCATTTGCAAAGCCATAGCGAAGAAGACAAGGACGTGATAGCGGTGCTGAAAGCACATACTAGCAACAGCAAGCCTATCGAGTTTCTTGCCATCTATCGATGGCTGCAGCATATTCTTGTTTGCCCGCCTGATCATGTCCTGCTGCCTCTCTTTCTACAGACGTTCTTTTGTCTCTATTATGCCAACGTGCAATTGGATGATAGACGGCGTGTATTTTACGGACCCTTGTTTTTTGCAAAGAAGCAAGATCAGATTGCTCGATTGAGGGATCGTATTGCGTACCTGCAAACGTATCAAGGCCAGCAGCAGCAGCGTCCATCGTCGTCCTCGGAAGCACTGCGACAAATATACTATGCCATGTGGCTATGGCTTGATGAGGACGATCATCGTCTATTACGGGATAATAACAATCTCGCGAGTTATTACTGTCCTGATAAGCTGCAGAGCTGCATCCAAGCTTGCGTTCCGGGCAAAGAAGACGAATGGGAAAACCGGCAGCCCTGGGTTCAGATATCCAACTTGTGGCTCGATCTGGTAGACTATCCATCGATGGAGCAAGCATTTAAAGAGTTTCCATGGATAGGTTCTGAAAAGTTTCGATAACACCAATAAAGATACTCTTTATTCCCCTTCCTTTTTGGCTAATTCACTGTTTGATTGATGATGAGCGTTCCACCACCTGCTGTTCGTTTGACGAGACCTGCGCAGATTCCGACAGTGAATGATTTGGTTGATGCGACCCCGGAATCCGTCTTGGGATCGCTTGTTGGCACACTGCATCGTCACAGCTGCCAATTCCGAGAGTATTACAAAGAACATGATGCACTCGATGAAGAGTATACCCAGCAGCTGGCATCACTGTACGACCTTCAACAACAACAACAGCCTTATGCCGACAAAAAAGCAGCAAGCGAAGAGAACCGACAGAAAGCGCAAGCATTGCGGGAAAAGGTGGGAGTTGTGGACGCCAGGATATGCATCCAGGCCATGCTTGCCTTTCGGACCATGACGCAGGCACCGGGTCGACTGGCGTGGGATTGTCTCGAACACGCCCTGCAACAACTCAAGGACGATGCGGAGATCCCACCGGTCCCGTGGATTTTGGAGCGCCTCGCCGAGATTGTGGGAGAGCACGCGCCGGACACGGATAGGTTTTTTGGTATGGTTAGAAATGATGACCGTCATGTACGACTCGTCTATCGAGCCTTTCGGGTGGTGGATAATAATCAGGCGGCAGCAGCGGCTGTCTACGAGCGTGTATGCCGTCTTTCGGCCGAGGCTCAGAAATGGCTCCTGCCCGCATTTTCCAATACGACCATCAAACCTGTTGGTCTGATACTGGCGTCCATGCGCACTGCGGCCTCGGACTTGATTCTGCTGAAAATGCATGCGGGTCTATTGTTCAAGTCAAATGATGACCCTGTCCTCCTGCTCCGAGAGCTTGTTCGTTTCGCCAAGGACGTAATGCCGCAGGCTGCTGTTGTGATCGACGCATTCACGGAATCATTGGGGTTTGACCCTGCCACCGTCCTGGGCAAACTGAGAAGGGGAGCCTATGATGATAATCTGCCGTCTCATGACCGTGGTCGCGAGTTATTGTCGGTTCTTATCCAAGAATGGCGTGAAACAAAACACCTCCTAAATGCTTTTGGCGACGCCAATACTTTGGCCTTTGTCCGCTTAATGACCTGTTTACTCTGCAAAGAGCCAACATGGACTTTGCTGGAACAGTGCTTCCATCCCTGGTGGCGTCAACAAGAACGGGCGGAAATGGAAATGGAGGCGTACCAAGAACCCGTCGACGTCTTGCTGGATACCTATCATCATCTGCTTCGTTGCATTGGCAGCAAGAGTAAGGACAACAATTATCTCTCCTTTCTTCTGCGCAGCTACCATCAAGACTGGGCACTCGAGCCAAGCTGCAGTGCTGCAACTCTCGAGCGGTTTGGACGTGCGATCGAAGACCTGGACTGGCATCGGCTGCCGTGGTCCGAGGCACAAATGCAACAAGTGCATCAAACGTGGTCTCAAATTAGGGCTGATAGGAAAAAACGAATCATATACATGTCCTTTATCTGGTCCATCTTTAAGCCATGGATGCTACACCACCCTCAGCCTGTCCTGACAGACAAGCTGGCTTATTATTGTACGGATCTGGCGTTTTCCTTCTGCCAGAACGCAGAAGCGATTTGGCCTGATCAGGGAGAACGGCAGGATGCATTAGAGCGACTATGGCGGATGCTGCAACGGTACCGGAGGGAGCTAGCAGACGACGAGGTAGAAGCCATCTTGCAGCGACACGGCGATGACTCTGGTTGCTGCCTGACATGGGCTCGCGATATGACGGGGTTCGACACGGCGACGGTATCCGTGCGACGACGACGCGTCTTTTGCGACTATGCGCTGAGTCGTGATTCTGTCATGGTGCAAGACTTGTATCGCACCCTCTCTGAGCATGCGCCTGCCCACTTGAAAGACGAAACAGATTTGGACGAGCTGATCAAGATACTTACTGCGATCATGAACAAGGATCGGAAACTACTTGTGGACAGTATCACTGAAGAGAGTAAACCGAACATGCTCATGGGAATCTTTGGCGCGCTGCTGGCACGACCTACCACGATGACCCCTGAAGACGTGTCTGATATGGAGCGATGTCTCGAACACACTTTATCATCTCAGGGAAAGGATGAATGGCCGATCTACGCCCGTCTTTTGAGCCGGAGCGACGATGCGCGTCGTCGTCTGGTGCTTCAGCATGCCCTGGATCAAACCAAACTGCTCACGGTGTGCATTTATTGCCGGTCTCAACAAGAACAACACCAAGACTCGGTGCGACGCGTCGAGGAACTGGCGGCCATTTTGTCAATTGCCAAGGTCGATCGCAAGGCAGTGCATCTTGTCCGGACGTTTGCTCAGTGGTTCTGTGCCAGTCGAGACAAAGAGCAACAGTTGGTACCCAGTATTGTTTCCATGGCGCGCACGGCAGCGAGATGGGCAGCAGCAGCTCAGGAGAAGAACAACGACCACAACGATGGATGGCGTGTATTCGTCGTGCTATTGGACGCGTTTCTTGGTTCCCGCCTGGAAGCCAAGGGGATCCTTAGTCCTGTCAAGAGGAAATACCGATTGGTCATGTCGAACAAGAGCACCCAACAGGTACTCATGGAAGGAGACAAGGTGATACAAGATCATGGTCGCTGGACGATCTGGGACTTGGATAAAGCAGTTGAAATATTTGCCGTTGCAGTATAGATGTGTATGGGATGCTTTTTTATTATTATTTAACAAGAAAGGGAGGAGAATGAGTTCTATTATCATTACTACTCTGAACTGGCCACCAACTCTTTGCCCATCTTTTTATCCAGACGACATACAGGGTATTCCTTGATCATGGCAATATTGACCTTGTGACCGAGCAGATCACGAATATTGGAAATGCCATATTTAACCATAGTTGGTCGTTCAAGACCCAAACCCCAAGCAATGACACGCACATCCGGTGGTAAGCCAAGAGGCAGCAGCATTTCGGGTCGGAACATGCCGGAGTTGCCGATTTCGACCCATTTCTTTAACCCTTCGTGATATGAAAAGATCTCCATGCTAGGTTCGGTATAGGGGTTATACGTTGGCTTGAAGCGAATCTTGTCCATGCCTGTAATTGACACAGTCGAAGAAAAGATCAGTATCTATTAAGATAGTCAAGAGAGCTTATAGCACATAAAACTTACCCATCTTTTTGAAAAAGACGTCCATGAACCCAATCAAGTCACCCAAAGTCAAATTCTTGTCAGCGATCACACCTTCAATTTGATGGAATTCAGCCAAATGCGTGGCATCGACGGATTCGTTACGGAAGACACGGTCAATGGAAAAGTATTTTGCTGGACGGAACTGGCCCGACTTCTTCGTCTTTTCTGCAAGTTGGTAAAGCATGTAGGAACTGCAAGCCGTTGTGTGTGTACGCAAAAGCATTTTGCCAGCATCATCTTCTTTCCATACATAATTGTAACCCGTGGATCCCGTATCGCCACCGTTTTCATGGGTGACCTTGATGCGTTCCAAGAGGTCTCGCGGGAAACGGTCGGTGGTGGCAGGGTCCTTTAGAAAGAATGTATCATGAGCGTCGCGAGCAGGATGTTGTTGGGGTTGGAAAAGAGCATCAAAGTTCCAAAAGCTGGATTCGGCAAAGCAGTTGGTTGGCATTTCTTCAAAGCCCATTTCGAAAAAGATTTCACGGAACTCTTGCCGTACTTTCATGAGCGGATGCAAGTGGCCACCGGCTGGAGCGATGCCGATAGCGTTAAAGTTGTATTTCTTGAATTTGGCCGTCTTCCATTCGCCGCTAAATCGAGTGGTCTTATAAGTCCTTGTCCTTTCGGTAAGAAAAAGAGGGGACATACCTCTGCAGCATTTCGACTGTGATATCCGTTGCTTCCTTTTTGACTTCAAGCGAGAACTCAGGACCTTTGGTGACCTTGTAAGTCGTCACTTTTCTATATCATAGAACCGTGAGCCATCATCTTTCGTGTATAATAGCCCTTCTCAAGACACATACTGTTTATCGACAAGCTTTCTCTTTTTGAGTTCAGCCAAGACCTTTGGATCCGGATGTTCAGAAGATGCTTCGACCACTTTGAGGTCCTTCTGGGTCTGATCGACAATAGAATCCACCGCACGAACCAAGTTGGCCCCCTTTTTGGTAATCCACTTGTTCTTGAACGCTTTACCCTGACCCACTTTGGCCGAATCTCCAAGGATTTTCTAGTTCGCGCATTCTTATTCAGTTTCTGCGTCTTTCTGCCATATTAAAAGTTCTACTTCGTTTATTACCTGGAGTTCTGCAATAGGGATACCTTCGTCTCCCGGCGGAACAGCTTCAAAGACTCGAGCTTCATGACTGCCCTGGTCAGCCAATTGCTTGCCTTCTTCGGTCAATGTCCACACTTCACGTTCGATAGGTGCGTAGTCAACCATCTAGCCCGTTCCCCTGTCGTCAGTGGGTCCCGTCGTAGCTAGACTTTAAACCATTCTTTGTACCTCCTTGGACTTTAAACTGTTGAGCACGCCCAGTAATGCCAATTGATCCAGTTCATCGCCGTGCACCGTCTTGAGATCCTTGGAATCCTGAATGACATTGTTCCGGTCCAATGTCGTCAGTACGAGCGTCTGCAATTCTTCGGCCGTAGTCATTCTCGCATTCACAGACAAACCGGGTGGATTCCGGGCAGTGCGTTTTGTCCTCCGCTCAGCCACAAGATCGTTTCGCAGATAAAGTGAAGGATCCTGCTCCATGCAACGGGTCCACGGTAACCCGGTTTAATAAACTGCTCCAGGGCAGTCGATGAAACAAGGAGATCGCGCTCATTTCTTGTATAGAGGCGATAAAAATCCATCCCACTCAAGGAATAGTTCCGTTTTCAAGGGGAATTACATGTAGCATGGAACATACATGTATTTAATAGCACATCCTGTGCAAACCTTTCGAATATGGAACTATGTATCTTCAAGACATGAAGTCTGGTCTTTGGTGCTGAAGAATAAGAGACGGTAGCAGAAAACGAACTGGTCTGCGTCAATCAACAATAATAAAAGAGACTTTAAATTTTGGCGCATTGACGCGCTACGAATTACCCCGTCTCTTTTCTTGTTTTTCCTAATTCTTGATTCAATACCCCTCATGGATAATAACAATAACAAAAGACTCAAAAGACTCAAAAGACCAGCACCCGTGGTGGCCACCACGCGCGCAGCGGCAGCACGAGCGGCTGCCATTCGGTCCAGCCAGCAAGCTTCGACGCCAAATTCCAGAAGACCAGCCAAAAGAAAGGCAGCGCCCACTGAAAATGCTGCACCTGCTAAACGACCATCATGGGATATACGAGTACGATTTCTAGAGAATGTATAACAAGAAATGCCGACCAAAATAAACTCATGATATTGCTTGACAGGGAAGACTAAAGGACATGGAAGAGCAATTACAAAAAGACCGTGATCAAAGTAACGTCGCCGTATGCATTCGTGAATGACAATCAACTCACAATGCGAGTGGATTCAGTCGCAAAATTAGAGAGCTACAAGGAGGGACTCAAGACCACGGCAGCGGAAAAAGATATAGAAATTAAGGAAGTCATGCAACGGATAGCAGAAGCCAAAGCCGACTTGCAGGTACGCAAGAAAGAGAGTATAGAAGTAACAAGTTCGTGTGTTCACATCTTGAATGATAATAGATGACGGAGAGACAAAATGCTCAGGAAATAGAGAACCTCAAAGCAGAACAGCGAATCCACGCCCAAGAACTGGAAGATAATAGTCTGATCTATAAGCGACAAGTGTCGACGCTCGAACTCGAGTACAATGACGTCAAAAAGAAGCTGGAGACAATCGAAAAGATGGCAGAACAAGAAGCATCAGAAAAAATGACACTCAAGGCAACCATATCACAGACTTCAGCATCGTTTTTGGAAGTAGAGGCCCAGATACGTGCCATGAAATTGAAACTAGAGGTAAAAGTTGTAGAAATTCCACTCTCAATGAAACATTGCCCGCTGATATCCTTTACGCTGTACGTATATAAGCGCGCGGATAGCACATTAGCAGAACGCGAACGACAAATTGAGCAGCTAAAGCAAGAATTATCAGTTGCCCAGGCCGACTCCGAGCGTGTAGAAGCCATTATCAAGGAAGAGGAAAGGACACGAAAGCGGTTAGAAGATACAATACGTGAATTGGAGTCTCGCAACGATCAAGAAGCCAAATTAAAAAAGAAGGCTGTCGTCCATGCCTGATACTTACTACATCCGTCCACTCTTGGCATGTGATATCCACTGAGCACGGGGCGTGCAGAGAAGCTCAATGGTTTTTGCATGGTTCTGGACCCATCGCATTATACTGTACGCACAGGACAAGTGACCCGTGCTGGTGGGAGCCTCACCGGATATGAGTATTGACTCGGGTGTAACATCATGTCCCCTTTCTTAAATGAAAAGCGGTGACCTCAAGTGATAAAGACCGGACGCATTCACGGGTCTTTCTTGTTGGATGAACCTCATTCGGTTCAAACCGGTGCTTTGCTGAGATACCATAATCAAGGATTATGTCTTTGCTACTAAAGCGGCACTATATCATTGATCGCCCCGAAGATCCCGATGAGTGGACGACAAGAAAGTAATAACAATAACAGACAATCCAAAGAATTGCTCTTATCTTTTTGGGGGGAAACCAGGGGGAGGTTGCTTTGTAACCGGGCGGAATGAGTTTTGTTGCCCACATGACCTGTAGAACGAAAAGGACAACAAAAGAGTCATCGTAAAACGTTTGACCACACGCGGGTTTCGGAACAGCATTTTGTTTATGTGGGTCCAACCTTGTTTTCTTTAAACCGCGTTACATGTATAAAAAGAAGGGGAGAGAAAAAAAGATATTCTTTTTGTCCCATCTTCTTTTTTCCTTTCTTCTTATGCATTTATCACCATGCAAACCATTTATGATCCTTCTCTTTGCGACCCATATGCATCCACATCGATAAACGATGAGTCAACAAACAGTTCAACGACTTTTTTACCGCTGGAAACGGCAACAACTCGTGAATGTAAATTCTTTCCGACTTATGCCAAGCGTAATGATGATGGTCGGTTATATACACAGAGAGAGATAACGTTTCCGTTTTTATTAAACCCGTAACTACTGCAAAAGATCCTTCAGAATGGATTATTCAAACCAAAGGCTGGGCCTTATCACACAATTGTTCTGTGGCGAAACAGAAATTGGCCATGGGTAAAGCAGTAATATATACAAAACAAGAGAACCCGTGGAGACGGATATACTAATTTTAGAGAGAACAAAAAAGGCCTTACGAGGAACTTTGCTGGAAAAGGTTCTTCTGCTGATCAGTCTCATCTGTTTGAGCAGCGGTTCAAGTACTTTTTAGCAAAAAGCAAGCGTAACAAACAATTCGTCATACACGCGGTTGGTACGACGCCCGTTGACGATCAAGTCTTCGAGTACGAGTGGGACCAATCTTCTTCTCGACGGGGATCCAGTGATTCGGGATTTCAGTCTTCTACGAGCGATAAAGAAGAAAAAGGAGTAGTAGAAGAAGAGGTGCTGCACTATGACGACAGTTATCAATACTATTACTTCTGCCCGATTACCGACCCTTTATTGATGGTGCGTCCCGGCAATCCCTTGTCAGCTATTCTGAACGGCGAACGCAGATCTTGTTCTTTGTCTTCTTCCTCTTCTTCGTTGTCGTGCTCGGAAGACAATGAAGCTAGTAATAATCATCGAATTGAATTGACAACAGATAGCAATGGATTCTTCAGTGGAGAACTCCGTATCCCGCATGCCAAGATTGAAGCGTGGGCCAAACAACATGACCATCACTGCGACATAGCGCCGCGACTCGTCAAGATGCGTTCCATGTCGCATGACGGATTTGCGCCTGCGTTTGGTCTGGTGAGCCTGATTGAACCCAAAGGCGTCTCCATCATTTCCGACATTGATGATACCATCAAGGAGACTCAGATCCTCGCTGGTGCACGGACGGTGCTGAATAATACATTCTTCAAGCCTTGCCGAGCTGTCAAAGGCATGGCAGAAATCTATAAGCATCGGGTAAGTAAAGAAGCGAGAAGACAAAAGGAAATGCGAGACTGAATCCCATTTAGTACAATCAAGGCGTTTCGTTTCACTATGTGTCCAACAGTCCATTTCAACTACTTCCGATGCTTGACGAGTTTCTAAAAGAAGAAGGATTCCCACCAGGCAGCATGCATCTTCGAACGGACGGCAGTCTATTGGCTCGGCTTGTTGAAGTTCCTGGTCGCGCCAAGCGAGACGCCATCACACGTATTCTACAAGACTTTCCACATCGCCAATTTGTCTTGATTGGTGACTCGGGCGAAATTGACTTGGAAATCTATGCTCGCATTGCCGCTGATTTTCCGGGTCGTATCCTCAAGATATGGATTCGCGACGTCACTTCCAGACATCATCAAACCTTGACACGCTGCAACACCTTCTCTTCCTTGTTCAGTTATAACAGACAAGAACAAGTTCCTCCTCCTCCACCTCCTCCGTCGGTTCCCACACGTTCTTCCTCTGATACCGCCATTACCACGAACAACAACTTGAAAACACGAATCCAAAAAGCAAAGGAACAATGCAAAGGCGTCGATATCGCCTTGTTTCAAGATGCTCGGACACTTAGAAGCGACTCTGTCGTCCGTGATGCTATTTGGAAGAGCTAGGACGAAAAACAGTCTTGTGCATTGTAAAAGTAATATTACATTTTGTACTGTACAGTTGTAGTAGTATCATGTCTCACCCACTATGTAACCATTATTCATTCCCACAAATTCGATATTAATAATTTCCATACAACGGATAGAGGTGGCCTATTATGTGTCATATATAAAGTTAATGTTTTATGCCGCACCTTCTGTTTCCAATCCTTTACCTTGTTTCCGGTAGCATAGGATACTTGTAGATGAAAATGATTTTAGTCTCTAGATGTCTACATGCAAGAAAATAGAGAGAAACTAATGCTTACCTGCAGCTTCGGAGTCGGCTTTATCGGTTCGCCATATAAAAAGCACTTGAAATAGTATGAGGAGAAATAATGGGCGCTTAGCTGTTTCCAGAGTAACATGTACTGGAAAAATATCGCACCAAAGGGTATAGGCGTATTCTACATACACAAATCTTCTTTTTTTAGCATATCCTTCCTTCCTTTTCCATGAAATCTATGGATGACTTGCCCACATCTGCAGATATGCGCCGGTGGGTCGTTGATGATGATGACGACAACCTAAAGGTTGTTGTTGGAAACGCACTCTTTTCACGCGTCCGCGTGATCGTTTCCTCAGACGATTGTTGTTTGATTGTTTACTGTTTTGCCGTATTCCCTGAATTTTGAGCCTCAATTGACGCAAACCATGATAGAATCGATGATGTTTTCGTATGAAATAGTCATGGTCAAACAAATCAAACCGAAGACCTCCTGTAATAAATATATAAGGAATGGTCCTGGCCTGTCTCGTGAGTATAGTCACTCACCTGGTAAACGATCTGGGTCTTTGATACGCAACATGATGGCGAAAAGAGGAAAATGGTTAAAGAAAGCCAAAAGGGCTTCCATGATGGCTTGCAGCATAGTGACCCCAACGCGTCCCTATGAGTAGATCTACTACTTAACTTGTGGCTCCTCAGACATAGGCCAATTCTTTCTTACCAGCGCAAACGTCAGATAGTAGATGACTACAGTTGGGAAAAGAAACGTGAGAAGTGTGAATAAGCACGTGCCAAGGAGCAATTGATCCAGATCATAGTCGCATGCATCAATCCGGTTTCGTAACATGTTACGCTTTTTCCCCCGGAAAAGATTAAACAGCGAGTACAGGATGATGAGTTGCCAATTGAATATCCTCGCTGCAACCATATAAAAACAATAAACATGTAGAGTCATGAGCGCTAACAGGTCAGAGAGTAGCGAGATGATCATTGAAACTCCAAATATCCCAGAAAGACCAATAATATGAATAATCTGTGGTGTAACTGGCTTGATGACTTGCATACAGCCTACCTCGAGAAGATAACTGTAAGCATCAGCAGGGATTGGATACGTGTGTTTTCGTACCTGTCCATAAACGGATCAACCACAGAAATAATTCACTCAAAAAGCTGCTTAATTCATGATTTAATTTTAATCCAGCGGGCGATCCAAGAAACCAAAGCATCATCGACTGAAGTGATTCGACGGTATATTCCTAGAAAAGTTACAGGTTACTAAAAATCATAATTGCATTATTACCCCATTCCTTGTCTGTTACATGAAGTATTTTATGCAGTACAAAGGACATAACGTATCGATTCGTCGTAAGGAATGACCCAATGGCAACCCCGATAATAATGTCGTTGGCCACGAGCCACATACTGTTGTAAAAGCTTATTATCCCCGTCAGTGCATCGTTTCAATCTCCTCCACCGGTTGATGACTGCAGGTTATTTTACCTTATATAGTATGCCCTTGTTTCGGCAGTGTTGGCCCAATTTTGTTTTCGTAACATGCTATATTGTTTTGGCCAAAAATACAACTGTTGCAACCTTAAATCTACTTGTTGACCAGTCATGGACAAGTCCTTGAGTGCGACTGCATTCAGCATAAATTTGGGAAGTCGCATATTCAAAAGGTGAAGCGTCACTTGAGCAAAGAAGAAGACTACGAACAGCAAACAGATACAAGGGCCAAGGACAAGTCTTTTCAAGCAATGACTCACGGGTCGAACCATTAATATTCGATTCAAGAGGCCTTTTGCCACCCTTGTCCATGGATCTCGCTGCTCTGTTGCTCGTAATTTTTGAAGTCCCTTCTCGAGATAATAGGAAGAATTGATCTTGATCAACGTTTGTCAGTGGGAGCTCTCTTTCACAGACTGAGTGACATTGTTTCTAACCTGTATCAAAATACGGGATAAATCATCATCTCTTGATCGCGCCTCTTCATCTCTGTTGGTTATCCATCGACTATACCGCATCGTTTTCTCCAAATTAGCAGCCATCATTGCTTGCTTTTCATCTCGGTTTGCCGCGCTGTCCTTTGGCGAAATGTCTAATACAAGAGGGTCCAAGGCCAAGAATTGGAGTCGTTTTGGATTCGGTTGCTCATAAAAGACAACCTCATAGCTCTGTACCGGTCTCTGCTTAACCGTCCTATCCGGAAAAAGAAGATCATGAAATAAGCATACTTGCTTTTTGAGCGAACAGTTCTGGTTCGGCTATCTTACAAGGGAATGGGTACGTAAGCATCGTCTAATAACACTGTAATCCAAAGATCGTCGCCGTCTAAACCGAAAAAAAAAGCAGTATAAGCAAAGGATAGTGTAAGGCTTACGCGTACCCGGGTTCGCCTCACCAGGTCCTTCATGTCCTTGTTCTGTATTGTCAACGAGCATCCCCAGGATCTTCGGCGGTTCTTTACACACTTTATTGATCTGTGTGTATTCCGCATAAGTGCCAGATTCGCAAAACTGAGCTAGCAATGCTCGCAGCTCATGAAGCTTGTCTTTCCTTTAGAATGCTACGGCTCCATCAATGGCGATTTCGCTTGAATGGCGTACCTTCAAACGACATATTATGGCAGCAACGCACACCGTGTTGGGGCTGGTGAACCAACCAATGAGGAATCCAGGACGACCAGTCTTCGGCGACGAAATGTGAGTTGGCCAAAAGAGCTTGAGACCATTCTGTGTTGGCATAGATGATCGCGCGATGCAGAGAAGTGATAGAATTTTTTGAAAAAGCTCAGCTTTATTACTTCGTTGTAGTAGAAGGGCTACGAAACCCAACGTCTTTTTCGCCGCGGGATGAAGATGACGGCCGCCACCATCGTTGCTTCAGCTCAAGCCATATCAGTCTGCATTCCTTTGACGCACCGCCCATCATACTCGAGTTTTCTTGCGCACGACGTAGCAGGTATGGCATCACTTCTTCAATCTTGCCATAGGGCAGATATTTGAAAATCGGATAGCCATTCTTACCCAAAGCGTACGATATCTGATCCTGCATGCCGTATAGTTGACCGAATTGGACAACGCCAGAAGATGGTGAGACCTGATGCTTTTGCATCTTTTGCACTGTCAATATTATGGAATCACGGTTATGACTCGCAACCATGAAAACGATAGGCGAGGTCGCGAGCTCCAAAGCTTGTCCCGTCACGTCATGATACTCGTGCAATTTCCCCAACAAGAACCTGATACTGTTATTGTATGAATCGTGGGTATCTTGCAAAGTGTCGTGAATCGGTGATGGATATCCTAACTGAGCGGCTCGCTTACGAAAAAAACAAAAAGATCATGAGCGAAAAGTAGAGTTTCCTCCATGAACCTTTCTTCCTTACTTTACGTTCCATTACCAAGTAAGCTCCACGCACTAATTTGGCTGCAAACGCAAAATTTTCTCGCTTTGCCCGTTCAACATCGCGTTCCAGTTTCCGCCTGGCCATCTTGGTGCACATTTGATCTTTACAGAATGCGGCATTAAAACCCATTGGCTCCAAAGAAGTTTCAGTTATAAGAAAACGTGGCATACATGTATTATAGACAGTAGGTCCATGTTTCTTATCTTCGAGTCGATTGTACTTTTGCTGCAAATTCGTGGCAACGTGATCAATGGCTTCCTGAAAATACGATTGCTCGGCATCCACCATGACGCCGACTTGGAGGTCCCGAGCCATTTGACACACTTGATCGAGTCGTTGCACCATACGATCATAGGCTTGTAATTCCAGGGTGGTCAAGGGTGTCGAATCCTGTGACAGATCCGGATCTGTCATCCACCACACATCGCGATCGGGGCCTTGCAGATCAAAAAGCTTGTGTACTTCCAGACGATCCAAGACGTTATTATCATTATACTTTGACAAGAGGGTTTCGCGTGCTTTGGCCTGCTCCTCATTCCGTGGTGCCGGTAAAACGTATTTCACAATTTGTCGCAGCCCTTGATTGTCGATGGTATCCGCTGTTTTCCATGCGTCAAACGCTTGGTCGAGCTGTACCAGGATTTGATTGATACGTAACAACAGTCCAGGCGGCGCAAACGCTGTAACCTTGATGGCAGCGAAACTCGGATGGTTTGAGGCAGCGGTTTTCAGACAATCCTTAATCATGGCCAGCACCACGTCCGCACGTCGCTCTTCGTCTTGTTGCTGTTCCTGCAGATCAGCCTCGATGCTGAGGTCGAGGATGCAGTGGATCCCAGACTGTGCAAGTCGCTGCATACTGGCACGGCATTCTTCCGGGGTTTCGCCGCCACAGAATTGACGAAACACGGTCCGTTTAATGAGCCAAAAGACAGACCGTTGGAGGTGCAAAACTTGGGCAGTGTGGATAAGGCTGGATGCGAGATCGACGAACCCGGGGATAGTACAGAGCTTGTACGTGACGTAGGCCAAAACAAGTTCTTGGGTGGACTTGGCGTGCATGCCGATCAACCCGCTTTCGTCCGAGAGTTCCGCCACGGTGGGGCTGTTGCTATGCATCGGTTCCGCAGAGCACACTTTGAGGAGAGGCGGCGGTTTGAACCATTGGTAACAAAGATAGCTGAATGACGCTGAGGACAAGGCGATACTGCTCGCAGCGGAGAAGGTATAGTAGCGGCGTATTGGCGATGCTGGTGCTGATCTTGGAATAGCTCGTGGACGACAGATGTGTCGGAGCAAAGATCGTGTACAAGAGAGCAACGTTCTGTGCATCTACGCACACCCGTGGAAAAAGTAGAAAAAGAGAGGGTGTCCGTTTCTTCCACGTCAATCTTTAGTGACGGGTTAATGGAGACATTTTTCCCGGGGGTCGAGAGAGACATAGAAAGACGGCCCTAACTTGGTAACTCTGGCTTTCGTACGGCTGCACCAATCATATCCACATTAACCGGTGGAGGACATGAGTATGGCGCGTTTATTGATAGGTAATAAAGGAAGGGTCACCAGATTGGAATTTCTTCTGGCGGTGCAAAGCTCTCTGTGGAAGAAGCCCGTCCTCCTCCGGTTCGGTAAAAGCTTTTCAACCAGTCTCCATTATCGGGCGTGGCGCTCTTAATTTGCATTGTTTCAACCCATGCTTCTTCAGCTAATTCGCGCATTTGCTGATACTTTATTAGTTGACGTCTGGTTGCAGCTGCTTCCAATTTGGCTTTGGTAGAGTTTGGATTAAGCCGTAATTGTTCCGAGAGGAATGACGTAGGTCGGGGTGGCAGTGCTCGTGGAAAAGAAGCAGGAGGAGGTGCAGGAGCAGGAGGATGATGAGATTCGGTAGTGATTTTATCAAAAGCGTCCAGAACAGTAGATTCCCAGTCTGATGCAGACTCTATGCCGATCCGACTTATTTGGTAATTGGATGTCGGTTCGATTATTCTGCTCTCATGCTGTGATGATGATGATGGCATATGGCTGACGGATTTCCAGGGTCGTTGTGGCTGAGTACTATTATCCTGGTGATCTGCCGTGGTGGACCTGCACCCATCACGTTGCTGGTGTCTGCTAAAGACATGTCGTAGGAATTGAACACCTTTTCTAATTGCCCTTTTAGTTCTTTTTCGACTTCTGCTTTAACGCTAGGTTGCTTACTGAAACTGGTTGCTAGGTTTTCTGTCTTGTGGCAGTGGATTTGTATCTAGTGGAATCGTTTAGTAAAGCGACGAAAAGCCTCTCAAAGACGGAGAAAACGAACTACTTTTTAGTTTCGATCTATGAAACAACTGCATGGAGGATATGTAATATTCTTGGCGTCATAGAAATAAAAGCGAAAAAGGGGAAAAAAGAAAGGCGAAAAAAGAACTTTCTTGTTTACTTTCCGGAGAGGACCCGGAAGGTATCCCGATGCAGTCGATTTTGGAACGTGGCACAATCGGAAGAAGCACTGGTGTGTACTACGATCCGGTATGTCCGGAATTTGCTAAACTGGCTTTACGCGTGGCAACACAGGAAAAGCCAAGTTGTCAAACTTAAAAAGAGAAGGCTAAACCAAGCAATAGCCCCATTGTTATTTTATTGATCCTATGCCTGGTTATCCTCGTTATTGTTATTACTACCTTTTTCATTTGATTCTGTGACGGGAGGATTCTGAAGAGAATCATGAAGGGTAGTGTCGGAATCAACTTGGGCTTGGAAGACTTGCTGTCTTGCCATCATTCCAAATTCTTGTTGTCTTGCCATAATAGTCTCTGATCGTGCCATTTTGCCCCGAAACAGGAAAGCCAGAATCACAATGAGACCTGCAAACACAGCTTGCATGACAAGGGCGCGGAACATGTTGTTCTTTGGCACGCCATTTTCGTCGCGTGCAGCGTCCATGGCTGGAATAAACAACGATCCGAAGATTTGCGCACCTAGCCAGAGAATCGACGTGGTTGTTGAATCCGGTATTGGGTAAAGTGCTACACGTATTCATCGGTTATCGTGCGTGACATACGTATCGAGGTTGCTGGATTATTTTACCTTCAGCACCGAGTTCAATCACCGTTGGGACAAGGAACGACAAAAAGAACTGGTTCATCATCACGACAAACATGATCGATTCGTAATGATCCGTACGGACTGAAAGAAAAACGTTGAGATAGAGTCTTTTTTCTGTATACATTAAACTTACCAAGGAATAGGTAGGCCACATCAGAAACTAGTACTCCCGGCGCAATCAGACGTAAAAACAGTATGTGTTGCTTCGTCTTGTCCAATACAGGACCAGCAACCACTGTAAATATGTCCCTCAGCTCTTTCTCTCGTTTCGTCAATGATATGCAAAGACAGAAAGAAAGGGGCTTACTGCAACCGATGGTGCCAGCAACAAATCCAAGTGCATTCAGTTGACCGGCATCGACATCCGTATATCCATACGGTGCAATGACTTGGGTAAAGATGTTGCCCAAGGCGATGCTGAGACCCACATTCAGACCATGAATCAAAAAGAGGATCCAAAAGTCCTTGCTCTGCAAAAGTGCCTTGATACCGTTCGAAAACGACGGTTTTTCGCCGGGAGTTGCAGCCACAATACTAGGTGGTGTAGGTGGTCTTTTTGGAATGATAAGGAGTGTTACGAACGAGGCCAAGGCAATGCCAAAAACGATCAGCAGCTGAAGGAACAGTGCAGTGCGTTTGTTACTGACGAACTGATCGTTTATTATGTAACTAGGTTTAACATACCATTTTTGGAATCTGGTCGGATGTCTTGGTTATTGCAGGAATCATAAACATGACGAGGATCGCTCCATAGTTGCAGGCTGTAAAAGAAAAAAAGATGAACGGTCCAATCATAACGGCATTTTCGATCTATTGACAAAGCTTTACCAACAAACATGCCTGCCGTTGCGCGCTTGTCCTCTGTGAACCAAGTTGCGGAAAACTATTCATACTTTCTTGTATAGAAGAAGCCTTTGCATGCCAAAGTATCCTCGTTTTACCTTAGTCATGATGTTTAGCGACAAAGGTGCGGACGTCGAACCCACAATCTGGCCAACCATGGATAACGCGTACGAATGGAGCAAGGACGCTATGAAGCGTATGAGAGCACCCAGTGTACATAGGAAGCCAGCCAACCATAGCTAGAGAATAATGATCACATTAACCCTACGTTTGCCCATACAGCAGATAGGTTTACATACCGACCGTCGCACGCCCAGGTTCTCAAATATCCATCCAGTATAAATACTGACAATGACATATGTCAATCCTGTAACGGTCGCGAACCAATTGACGGCGGTCAACGAGACATTCAAGTACTCTGCAGTGATGCCCGGCACCACACTATACGAGAACTGAAAGACCGAAACCGCAATACGTAGCAAGACGACCAATAGAAGAGCAAACCAGGCTCGCTTATATGTATTAGGTTCGGTAAAGACGACGGATGGCGCATTGCTCGATACGCGGTCTTCTCCTTCTTCCTCTGCTGCTGATGTCCTGGTATTGTCGTCCATGAGAGCAAAAGAGAGAACAAATAGCAAGAGGAGAAAAAAAAGAGAACCTTGGAAATGCCAATCATCATATATCACATATTCTATCTTCTCTTCTCCTCCTCTCCCCCAAAAGGCTACCCCAGGAATTTGGAACATGATTCGGCTTTACATGTTACTGGCTCAGATTAAAACTATACAGCAAGCACTATTCTCTTTCTCTATCTACCATCTACTGTTCTAATAAATAACATCGAAACTGCTACATTAACTTATTCGCGAAGTTTCGACAAGACAAGATAAAGTCGGCGAGAAAGAGCGCGATATATATTTGAAGAGGTATGCTAAAGATATCCAGGAGACCGTTAAACACAAAATGCAGAAAATCTAAAGATCTACCTTGACGTAATGTAGATCAGGTTAGAATTCTGCTACTATGCCGCGGACCATTTATCATTTTAACTCTTTTCTGACGACATAGAATTACCAGGACCTTCTGAGGTTATTATACGTCATTTGTCAGCGGCATAGTACACATGCATGCACCAGCCTGTAGCAACTAGTACTCTGTGCCTCGAACTTGTAATTGCAATATCAACATTGAACTTGCTGTTAAAGCCTGGATTAGCGATGTAACCGGGGAGTACGCCTAACAATTGAGCATGTAAACTAATCTCCGGGACCTATCATACAACGTCAGTTCTTTCTTTGGTAGGTTATAGAATCGCAGCATCACCAAAGGCCACTGCATCGAGCACTGAAGAAGATAAGCAATCAATACCACCAATGTGGTTGACAACAGCGAAACGTCAATGTATTAGTCGATATATCGCCTGGGTAGCTTAATAAAAGGAGCATAATGTAGCAGGCACCTCACACGGTCAGGGTTGTACTGACCAATCCAGCTGTCCAGTACGTAGAATCCACCTATGAAGCATGCACTAAGTGCAAGGATGTATCTCTCTGTCAAAGCAACTGAACTAAACAATAACCTTTCGTGATATTGAGAGACATACTTGCGAAATAAGAAGCGTTCCATCATGAATGTGCAAGAATAAACTGTATTCCACGGACGAACACTGGGACTCTCTTCGATAAAGCATACATATTTTGTTCTTTTACCAGGATAAATAGAAGCTTAATGACCACGATACCGGAAAGTGCAAATATACAGTTGTCTTTGATTTCGCACACGTGCCAGGTAAGTATCAGTAAATAGTTATGATACTGTTTATTGACAAACTAGACAGTAGGATTTGACCATGCGAGCGCAAACTGACGTCAGAACGATGGTCGCAAAGGCCAGCACTTCGCAGTGCGGACGTGGATCGGCTCTTGGCATGATTTGCCGCTCCTGTTCTCAACTAGCCCAACCATCAGCAACTGTAAAGGCAGAACCAAAGTATATCACGCGTAACCTCCACTATTTCGTCTTTCCCAAGTACTTTGACCGCTAATCCTTTTTGTAGGTCATAGAAAATAGGGCAAGCAAGGGTTTCCTCTCCCTCTCTCTGGATGTAAAATTTCTGCGCAGAAGTCGGGATTTGTTTTTGTTTTTTCATGCTTGCACGTACACGACTCGTCCTTACTCGTGTTGGCGTTCGACAATACTCGAGTGTACCCGGACACGGGAAAGTCTATGCACTCCCGTTCAGACTCAAGGAAGATAGAGCCAAGGAAATTATCAACGTTGCCTCCTACGTCAATCAACATGCATTCTTGAGCCTATTTACTGTTCTCAAGAGCGTAACGCATCGTAACATGCTACTGCTGACATGTTTGGAGTACTCAATTACTTGTCTTTTTTCTTCCCAGATATTCACCAAAACTCTGCCAGATGTCAAGCAGCAGGCTTCATCGTTAAAAATGCGCAAGGCATACATTCCAATGTGGCTATACGACATGGCCATTACCGCCAGCGTAACACCGTCCTGCAATGACGCCAAAGCACTCGAACAAATGGGACCCAAGCGAGAAATACTAGGCATCGGATTCGATTGTTTCTGGCCTGGCATGTCCTGGGACCCGGTCTGCTACCTAAGTTTCTCCAAACCCACGAGACCAGAGGATCTTGTTCCCTTTGAACCAGATCTTTACAATGACGATCCGTCCATCCAAGTCATTCCGTTCTCGGTTAATCCAATTCGCGACCTGGTTGACCGCGTATCAACGATAAATACCCCTCTAACGCTGGCTTGGTCTTCATATCGAGATGCCACTTGGACACTGACGGAACCCAAGGTCACGCTGAGTGCATTCTATCCTCTCTATATGCCCGTCTATGTGGCTCAGTTTTGGATTGAGTCCAAAAAGGAAGAACGAACCGTGGTGATTGAAGCCGATCGAGACGATCCAAGCCTGTACCAGTGGGATCCACAGCAGTCCCTGGCCAAGCAGTGGATTAATAATGGATCATGGCTCAACATCGATGTCACTGAGCCATTATTCCGGGGTAGTGGATCCATCGTCAAACAAACACCCATGCTTCAGCTGATTGACATGTTTGCTACTCAAGTCGTGGGGTCCCACACGGATGCTCCTCTTGATTGGGACGACCTCCGGATCCAAAGTTTCCCGCGGCACAGCTCGGCCAATAAGACTTACCTCCAACAACTCTATAAAGTCTGGGCGGAAAGGAACATGATTGCTCGCATTGAGAATCTGAAAGGCACAAAGAAAGCCTTGGCCATGGGCAAGGACGGTATCCATATCCGTAGCGTAGAGCGAGTGAAACAAGATATTCTTGATAAAGTTGGCGACGAACTCAAAAAGTTAGAGCAAGTCGAACCTGCCTGGCTTCGCGAATTCAACAAGCGTCATTCATCATCATATTAAAAAGTTGTGTGATTTAATGTCTGTCTCTCCCTCTTTGTTATTGTGCTTTTGGCTTTGGTTTCTTCATCATCTCTCCACCCCAGGTGGAAAGCCATACTGCACTAAACACCAGGAATCCGACAATCATGCTACCTACAGCAGCGTAATAGGGATACGCAGCGGACAAAAACCGAGGGTATTCGTTATGTCTGAACGGCCTGATGGCTACAACGTCCTCCGCAAGCAGATAGGTCAGTCCCGGACGTTTGTAATTGACCTTGAGTGTGAATACGCCATAAACATCCGGAAGACGTAAATGTGCCGTGAAGCGTCCATAGTGGTGTTCAGGTACGACATCGGCTTGCTTTAAGGTGGTACGGATATACGGGTCCAACATGATGACTTCCAGCTGGATATCGTCCGCATGGAACGGCACCCACTTGTCGTCAGCGTATTCTGAGACTTCAAGAATATAGACCTAATAATCCACGGTTGATAAACTCAACAGCAAAGACTTATCCATATGGATACTTTACAATATCATCTTTTATACGGTATGAGTTAGGTTGAGCAGTTTCGTTGACCTTGTGATGGCGATGGTTGACTATTTTGAGAACGCTCTTTTCTTGGAATGTCCATTTTGTAACCTCTCTGACGAACGCCTCGTTGCCTCCTTCTCTGCGTCTACAGCCACATACATGAATAACCTTTGAGAGACGATACGCTAAGCGAATGACATCATTTTACCTCTTTGCTGTGCCATTAGGACGCGTCTCCTCGAATGTAGTTTCCATGAAACTAGATAGCATATATCATTAGTATCATATGGAGCATCTCTCTCTCTTTCTCTCAGATGTCTTTTTCTTGCCTGTCACTAAAGACATCTTTGGAACCCACAAAGGTAGCCCGCGCCGAATTACGTGCCTGCATCGATGCCACGAGATCATCTTCAGAGGCTGACCGGAGAACACGGTTCAACATTGGATTCTTTCCGACCGCGAGAGTGACTCCACGACCATAAAAGACGGGCGCATCGACCGACGCTAGATCCACAATACTCTTTGGTGAAACGATCTCGACTAAAGAGTCTTCTTCAACAGGAGCGTCAAAGTCAATATCAAACTCGGCGGCCAGGTCTCTCACGGCATTGCTAGGATCAGACGATGTGGCGACCAGTAAGTTGCCTCCCTTATTGACGAAGTCGACTAGCTGAACATTGCCAAAGCTCTTGTGTTTGCCAATATCTATTTCAATGCATCTTGGTATCACATATTTCATCCTTCCATTGATATTATTACTACCTTTGGAGTTGGACGCAAAGTGGATAACGTGATCATGCTGGTATTCACCATAACGTTGCAGGATCGTAGGTTGGTCATCGCCTTCGGTCACAAACGTAAGCTGGTATTCTCGATCTAGTGAACAGCAGTGGTAAGTTTTATATCGTTACCCGAGATAATGAAACAGGGTGTACTTGGGCAAACCTTCAAGGGATCGCCAGAATCGTGAGTAATTTTCTTTTTCGGCGAGATTGTCCAACAAGACCAGGATTCGATTGCCCGTAACAGACTTGGCAAGGGTGCCTGAAAGGCAGGATATCACCAGCACCGCTAATAGGAGTAGTGGGCTCCTCATCCTGACCTGTTAAGCAGTTGCAGGAAAGCTTGCCACGTCAGGACCGCGAATTTTAAAGCACCACTGCCTTCGCGATAGCTCTGTGTGTGTTACCCAAATTTCTATTGGCTGTGTCCTTGATTACGGACGCAAACACTGTGGGTACATTAAGAATAAGAGTGTTGTGTATTACGTACAAAAAAGGACAAGTAATCACGGCATGCTTTATATAATTCACCAAGGTATTTCGATATCTAGTCCCTCTGCAGCAGCCAGACCGAGCGACACGACAGTCGACGCACTGGCAACGCATCCTTCTAACAGCGGAATCCCAGGCCAGCAATAGGAACCCACAAACCACAATCCGTTTCTTCCTTGACAAGGACCCAATCGAACGGTGTTATCCTTTAGGGGCACAAACAGATCCATTTGAATCCTGCTTTTGGATTCGAGTGTGACGGTCGCACGCTCAAACCAGGACACAGACAGAATACTGCTTGGATCAGGGGCTATGACAGGATGAGTCGTCTGAAGATAATAAACTTGAGACGACTTATCGTCGTCATTACTTAGTTCATGAGTCAAGTTCAGAATGTGGGTCGTCATGGTGGATCCGTGAGGCTCGGGAACGCTCGTAAACCGTGTCTTTATCGGTTGAACAGTGGCTGCATCCACGGCAGCAAAATTCAGTGATCGCCAATGACGCCGGTCTTGGGGTAACAGTCGGACATCGGTATGATTAATCACGACTGTGCTTTCGTACTTGAATGTACGCAGCATCTCCATATCCCGTTTTATATCCTCTTTTAATTCCTGATACCGCGTCCGATCCACTGGAGACAAACTTTCGAAATCCAACGCCCTTTCCAGCTCGTCATGGCAACCGGCCAACAATCGCAGTGCCTGATTGCCCTGAGTCGCGAAAACGACATGATGAAAACGGTACACATTGCCCGACGCGTCTTGAAGCTCTAATCGGTAATCTGGGCTTGCGCTTGGACGGATCGACACAATTTCCGTATCCAGGTGAATATGCTTTAAAGGGTCTGACAAGCGCTCCACGACTTGTTTGACGCCTCCTGCAACCACGTATGACTCCTGAAATAGGCCCATGGCCATGTATTCTATACATATTTGGAAAATCAACAAACAAGTCCAAAACGGTTGATCATTTACTGCTTACCAAGCACGTCGGCTGCGGGATACTGGAGCATGGATTGCCAAGAATTGGTGCACACGGCTGAAAATAAGGGTATAAAGACTTCATGGACAAAATAAGGGTGAAAACGGTGTTGTCGGAACCATTGATCCAAATTTAACTGTGATACCGGATGCTTGGGATCTCTTAGGTGACCGCGGTGGTGCAGCCATAATGATAGCGCCATGAGCCACAAGTACGAAATGGCGACGACAAGGAAACGCCATGTCCGCCCGTAGAGATCGCGGATGTATTCTGAAAAGGTTGTAGCGGAAGTTGAAGGCGATTGAAGGGTGCCGACTGTTCGTGAACCGCTATAGAGCATGTAGGAACGATTGACGGAATGTGCTGGAACCTGATCGGCTGGCATGCAGATGGGTGAGCCGCCTGGAGCTTCGATACGGTACCATCCAAAACTGAACTTCGTAGGAACGCAAGGTATCTTTAGGTGATCATAAAGACGAGTCAGATGCGAGTAGTAGCCTTCATTATTATTATTGGATCAGCTTAAATTGTGGTAAGCAAAACAATCTTTCCGTACCTGACATAAAAGAACGCATGGGAACCTAATCATTTGATAACGAGATTAGTCGCATTGTTCTTGTCATGGATATAAAATGCGTACATCAACACGGAAACCATTTTTTGTCTTTATCGTGATGGAAGCCGCATCCATACCCAGCGTCTTTGCCTTTTCAAACAAATGTGTTTCGATACGATTGCTATTGTTTGCAGTATTCTTTTCTAGTAGATAGGCTGTTGTCAGGCCAGCCAGACCTGAGCCGATGACTGCAACTTTAACAGCAGTCGTCATCGGAGGAAAAGAGAGAGAGAGAAAAGTAACCCGGGTTCCAGGAACATGCACGACGAAAAAGAGCTTGATTTCAAACACCGTTGCTTGGATGGATCGTCTGTGCTTTTTATTTTTGCGGCATACTCAATGTAGTCCCTGATGTTCATCACTTTTACGCTGTTGGTTCAAACAAATGATTAATCATTTTTTCTAATTTGTCCTTGTCATATTTAATGTATTTTGCCGGGTTCTTCGTAAACTCAGTGGTTTGATATCTATGGTAACAAATGCAATGAGTGAAACTTCATTTGGTTGATACGATACAAGGGCAGTTGCAGCACGTACTTGTCCAAAAAGCGTCCGTACATTGGCACGAGAACATTCTTGACATCTCGGATAACTTGGTTACGCAGTTCCGTATCTGGAACTGCATACATAGTTTGTGCACGCCAAATTTCTTCAAACTCTGTATTAAAGTTCTACTGGACAGCATAAGAAACCTGCATATTGAAGTTGCCTTTCAAAACGATTACCTTGAATCGCTCTTTAACCAATTGTCGGTCTCCGCTACCCATGGAGTTTTTGATAGCACCACCACGGACATACGTAACATCCATCAGATTTTCCACACAAGGTTTCCATGACTCTTGGTAGCTATCCAGTTGTTTCTTGACGAGTTTACTGAACTTGATCTCGGATGCCTCGTCGAAAATACCGTTCAACGGCGGCGATCTGATTTGCCTTAGGATGTGATTAAAGTTATTGAGTAAGAAGATAGTAGTTAGAGCTGGTTTCTTGTAGCCACGGGATCGGTTTTGAAGCGATATTGTCAGTTGGTTCAAGATGTCAACTAAAAGTCTTGGGTTTAACCACCATGATGGCCTTGAGTGGTACACATAATCTTACCAAAGAAATTGTGCAATAGGGTATAGCCGGATGGCGTCTCTCCAAGTGACATATGATCCGGTAAAGATGTTAATGAAACAGGATGGTTCCAACCGCCATCGCCCAGCAATAGTAATAATGGCTCAACCGTTTCACGCCATAAATACAACCGCTTCATATAGTTGAGAGTCTGGTATAACGGCTAAATAAGCTTTCCTTTTCCTTCATGTCACAGCCATCGACTTACGTTACTCGTCGTCTCGTGCACTGTACCGTCATTGCTGAGAGGAACAGAAGCACTGGTCTCCTTTTTGCCTTCCACATCTTCTATAAAGTCATGAAAGGTTTTGAGCGCCGTCAACCGGAACGCCGAGATCATCTTCGTGACCTCGCCAAGGTCGACTTCCTTGGACAGCTCTTTAAAGGTACTTGCGCAGTCTCTTTCATACTTTTCCAGAATATCAAAAACAAACACAATGTCGTAATAGCTCATGCGTTTGGCAACTACGTTCAACTGGCGTCCTGCAGATACAAACTCTTGCATAGCGGGCGTGATGCTTCCTTTGAGAGCTGCTGACCTCTGCGTAGCATTTGGCAACGTCTTAGACGCAAATCTTTGTTCGGACTGTGTGAAGGATTAGCGGGCCTTGTTTTATCCACAACTTGTGTTTAAACGGATACCTGTATAATCTTGGCGAAGCACTCCATATATTTCAGAAATTCACCCGAGCCCTTTTCATACGAAATGCCCTGATGTTGCTTTTCAGAAACTTGCACAGCTTGCGATAGCGGATGTAGAGATTTGAGCAGAAACGCAGATCGGATTTCTGTGTAGGGTTTCGTAAAGTCAACTGCATAGCCGACTTCCTTTTCAGAAGTCGAGATGTATGTTGACAGTTGAGATAGCTGTGTCAGAGATCCCGATGATATTATCTCTTGCGCTACATTCCAATAAGTCATTCAGCTCAAGAAAAATGATTATCAGAACTTACTTGATTCCAACAAGTCCTGAACATCCACAGGGTTGCTGACAGCCGAAAGCCATTTTCGGAACAGGGTTTCGAGATGCAGCATTCCTGCTTTCAGTAGTTGTTTCTATATTCTTTCTTGCTTAATACCTCGCATTGCCTGTGAGAGGATAAATTTTTGTACCATCTGGTTCAGTGCTTTGTCGCAAGATCGTAATTGATTCCTTTCAATCGTATCCACTGCATCTTTAAGAGCGCCCATCGTGTGCAAGTACGGTAGCACGTTATTCTCGTCGGGTCTTTTGTTGGAAAAGCCGTGTTCGAATACAGTCAATAGTACATCTCCCACCCTGAATCTCATTACCCTTTTAATATGAATGCCTCTTCTTTACTCGGTAAGTTGAGGCAGCTAACAATATTATCCGTAGCTTCCAGAGCTCGCTCAATATCTAATAAATGATTATGTGAAACTCTACGCGTCTTTGCAGTCGATAACAAAGCTTACTGCCAGCCAACTTTGTTAAATTCTGAGTTGACCTGTGAATAGGCCTTATCGAGGCTTCCAACTTCATGAGTCGACCGTCGAACCCATCCAAGATCCCAATCTATGGCAAACCTTAATCATTCGTGACTTACTCGTTCCATTTCCCAACCCCCCAAGAATATACCAACTGATCTGACAAGCCATCCATGCGCGAAAGCTGTTGCTGTAAATGGTCTAATTCGCCACTGTCATCATCTAGCCGACGCCAGGTATTTTCAACGCTAACTCATCGGCAAGTCAGCTTTCCTTTCTCATCAAAGTTCCATGCCCGTGAATCAAAAAGGCTTGCCTCTGCATCTTCGACTTATGGAAAAGTGCAGATGCAATTGATTGCTGAGTTTCTATATTGCATTAACTGGGAACCCCCACGTAAGGTGACCGACCGACTTAGTGGTACAGGCGCGTCCTTGCGGCGAGGCAAAGTGATCCCGTTTGCGCCAATAGTAGCTATCGGGTCAGGGACATATGCCCCTCCCTCCTTGTGTCCATAATTGTCCTAGTGGCACCCTTATAGCAGCTGAAAGAAATATGACTTGCTTAGCCTAGTCCGTTTTCGTTTAACATCGTTACCTTGAAAATTATGATTTCCTGCGTTCTTAGAGTGCTATATTTAAACAAGCTTCAATCATGAACCACTCTTGTAGCAACATTTGCCAAGACCCCAAGTAAACCACGCATGTCGTCAATGTATTATATTTCAAACTGTTAAATGTCGCAGATCCATTATGAGAGCAAACCTGCCCTGATGAATTGGGGAATCAAACGGTCGACAGCCGTTGCAAAACCACTTTGTGCCAACGACTCTTTTTGCCATGTTTAGTTAAAAGAGGTGACCTTGTACTCTGTTCCTTTCTCGTTATTATAAGCACACTGTTGTTTAAATAAGCTACTTCGTAGTGTTCCTCCTTAATTTTGATTAGCGTCCGGGACGGAAGCACCGAATCGAGGCATTTTCGGAGTAATCCCTAAAATTGGCTACTCAAGCTTGGCGCCATTTTTCTTTGCATATAAAAGGAGGCGCTGCCATTCCTTCATCTCTTTACTGCCCAAACTTTCTTTTTTCTCTTCCGCAAAATGAGGTAATATCACGCACCAGATCATCCTAATAATAATTTTTGATGCTTATGACTATTACAGCCAAGAATCCGCCGCTAACAACAACCAACAACAACCCACCATGGTTGCTCAGCAATCTTACCCTACCACTCAAACCATGGACCCAACCAAGGCTATGACTGTCGAAGACAACAAGGGTAAGATCCTCCCTTTCTTTCTTTCTCTATGGAAAAAACAACTGACTCGATCTGTTGTCCTATCTGAATAGAAGAATCCTCCATGCTCAGGTAAAAAACAAGACAAGCTTGTTTACACTCAAATCAAGTCCCCAATGCTAAAACGTATAAACCCAAACTAGACTGCGGGGCGGTGGATGTGTCAAGGACTGCTTGGCCACGATCTGCTTCTGCTGTGCCATCGAAGCCATCTGCTGGTAAGAATATCCTGGAAAATTAAAGAAAGCGGGGGCTACTCACACAGTCTTTCTCTTTCTACACTTACTTACCATGTGCACTCTAGCTGTAAGTCGAGCCTTATTTTATGGTTCACGGTTCCATATGTTACTGATTTATCTTACGTTAGGCGAGATCGACGAAATCTGCTGCTAGTTAGTTTATTATTACTGCTACTATGTATATCTATCATGCGAACCAAATGCGTGTTGTATCTCTGTGGATCAATCAGTAAGGAATACGATATTTTTAGTGTAACGGGAACAACATGTCGAAATCAGGGCGCATTAACTACCGGGTTTTTCCGAACAAACTGCGGCATCAGAAAATCCTTCTGGTTTTTTCTTATGAATTGGCACAAGCTCAAAGTATATTGGAACTTCGGAAGAACATTGCGGCATCTTTTATGAGACGTTGCAGAACAAGAAATGGGACGCCTAAAGATCGCTTTTATTTTAAAGCATACTCTTCTCTGCTACACGCCGGGAAGAACGACATGGAATGCCGTATCCATCCTTTGCAATCGTCGGATGTGATTGTGTGCACTGTTTGGATGATCCCCCTAAGCAGATCGTCATAGGAACGTAGTTTGTTTTTCTTTATAGCGTTTTTAAGTTTCGAGAAGTACTCCTCTATGGGGTTCAAGAAACGGTTTCGTCATTCATCCACAAAAATTACGTCAGCTCAGCACGACTTTTTAAGTCCCTCCACCATCATGACAGTTTCCTCACTTCCTTCAAGTTCCCTCCCATCCTGTGTCTGTTACCTCATTCAATAATGACATCTGAACTTGAGTACAACCATACGACGCCCCACCCTAAAGGGTAACATAAATGTAACGACGCCAGCTTCTATTTCGATAAGTTCAACTGTTACTGTCAGCGAATCGGAAAAGAACTGCAGGAACTACACCACATATTTGATAGAGAGAACAGGCTTTGGCACTTTAATTCCGCTAAACATGGGGAAATTGAGCCAGGAACAAATTCGAAGCTTAACTAATTTCTACAGAAACGCGTATACACAGTTAGAAAATATCGATGTCAACCAGCGTCCCTCTAGACGGTAACAGACACTTCGTTATAGCTTTTCTTTTTGGTCTGCTTTTTTTCATAGTTCTCATACGCCATTTTTATTCTGTGTCAATTCATTCTGTGCGTATTACATTGTGCATGTCCAACTTCTGGCCCTCCATGAGGACTTAGCTAATGTAGAAGATCTTTCCGGACAAACAATTTTGCCCGTTCTGACGTAATCTTTGTGGATGAATAGTGGCGTTCTTCAAGAAGGGGGACCATGGTAGCAGTGGGCAGGGAATGAAACCAAACGAGCGGATCACATCTTGCGTGTGGATTGGTGCATCGTCATACACGAAATACCAACCTGTGATCTCTCTTGCGTGGATATTTTGGGCGACCACGTTCACGAATTCTTGAAAGTGGATTATTCGGGTGCCCGCATTTTGGATATTGTTGCACTGACACCGTGCCGAAGTTGCACATGGCGACAAGGATCGTTATGTTGCGACTTTGATCCTCGCAGGTTGGTTACGGGGAGATTGTGCAAAGTTACGATGGATGTGCAAGTTGAACCCCGTTTCATCCAGGAAGACACAGTTGTGGAGGTACTGGACCCCCTGATTCATCAACTTGTCCACGTACAATCGTCGCTGCAGACGCACCTCGGGAGAATCCTGTCGCTCGCGGTAAAGTTCGGCCTTCTTCAATGTGAAGGCGCATTCCTTCACTATGTGCTTCGACAAAGCAGATATCGAGATATCAGCTGCCTTCGGATATCTTTCACCTTGATTTCCTCCAATGTTGCCTCAGCCTTCTCTTCCAAAAATGCCGATATCACTTCGGAATGCACGCTGAGAAGCCTCAGAGGAGCTGTTCTTCCCCTGGGCTTCGCTGGTGGCAGCACTCCATAGTTCTCTGCAGCCTTCTTGAACATCCTATGGGCCGTGGACTTTGTTACACTGGCCCTTTTAGCTACTTGGTCGACTGGCAATCCTTCTTCAAGCAGGCTGTGAAGAAGATTCGCATCTGGGTCTCGTTAACCTTTTGATAACGCCTGGGTCTCCTGGTTAAAGTGGCATTGGTGACATTGGTGTTGTTAGTGTTGTCGGTGTTGTTCATGATGTGGAAACGCTAAGCACTTGGCTTTAGGAATAGATGGTTATAAGTAAGGTATCGTTTATTTCATAGCTTTTGGCCCATATTTATATCTTTTTGCTACTATGTGCCGAAACAATCGTACTAATACTACGAAAACACAGTTTACGGATGCGAGACACGAAAAGGGATATACTAATCAATGATGGGTTTTAATGCTTTCTACTGCATCGATTGCCGAAACGCGCAGGGCCTAGATCTATGTTCCATTTTTCTTGTTTTGCAATGTCTCAATTCGAAAACCGCAATGTCTCATAAAAGATGCCGCGATGTTCCAAGATTGTTGCTGCAATGTTTAGAATATTTGACTCCGAAGTGCCAATATACTTTGAGCTTGTGCCAATTCATACGAAAAAACCTGTATATACGCTGGCGCTGATGGTGAACTTAACTCCATTTCTCTGCAGGGCCAGGCATTGCGCTACAAGATGAACTTTTGCGCAAAATACTTTTGCGTTTGCATTCAACTAATTTTTCAGCCTGGCGGCAACCAGGCGATCAATTTACGACCCAACTCGACTTTGATCGACATGTGGCCGTGAGGCTTTTCGCCCTCCAAGATCATGGAATTTCGGACGTTGCAGCCGGCGTGTGGTGTTGGTTGTGGTTGTT
>JSYX01000260.1:0-10087 GCA_000787465.1 Thermomucor indicae-seudaticae
AAAAGACGTTGCTATACAACACGGCGTCAACAATTCAAGATCAAGACTAGCGAAATCCATATAATTCAGATCAGATCGTTAGAGGATTACTCACGTAAATGATCACATCATCCCCGATAGTCCGACAATAGGATAAGTGTAAATAGACTTCGTACTCAACCGTAGAACCGTAGCAATCTCGAGAATAAACGTGGTCATGACTCACCGTAGTCTTGATACTTTTTCTCTTGAAGACTCTAACAAACGCAACAAACCGCTGGTTTAACCGAAACCGAAAGTTTCGCTTAGGTTTCGGTTCCATTAAACCAACCTCGCTAGCCTCCGTTAACTGTCGATTAACCGATGAGAAAACGGTTAGGTTTCGATTATTGCAATAACCTAATCGGACAGTTACGGTTATCTCAATAACCGAACCGAAACAACCAATAAGAGACCGCATTTTCAAACAGAAGTTGACTCACGCAAAGTATACACTGTGGGAGAAATCGGGTGAAAAAGCTTTAATAAGGACCGGTTTTCACCCAATTTTTTCTGACAGTGATACTTCCAACAATGCAAATCACTCGCACAAAGTTGTCGTAAGAAGCGCACAATGAAAAGCACCAGTGCAGAAAGGATCCCTCATTCAGTGCAGATCTCCGACATAGCGTTGGCGCACGGACCATGATTGGGAGAGCATCACTGCGCCATTCATCAAACATATTACCCTGTCTGTCATGTACCACAGATCCTATTAGCCTGTCGTAATGTCATCCGTTTTTCTTCGTGCGCTTAACACGAGCTCGTTTCCTTCTTTCTTTACTCCAAGCGCTGATAATTAACTACTCACTCAATTGGTAATAGCGCTCACGCCTAGGGTCCACAGACATAATTTCACCATAGAAGCTCCGTGTAGACAATTGTGCTTGCTATCTTGATACATCGCGAAAAACTAACAGCTTTTTGTCCTTTAATCTGGGTATGCGCTGAAAGCACGTTTGCAGACTTTAAATTGACCAAGAACTCCTTGTTTTCAGAACATGCAGGCGATGGGAAATGAGAGACGATTTAGGCATGCAAAGCAAAACTCTAAGGATGTCTCCTCTGTTCCCGTACCAGTATTTTCGGCGGCTGGCAAACGCAAGCGATCAAGCAGAGAGCACACTGACTATGAGCTTGCAAGGAGGAGCTTGCAAACCGCGTTCAAGCAGAGACTAAGGTCTGATATCACCACCACGATCAAAAGTGCTGTCACCAAAGATAATAAGTCAGAATCTAAAAGGAAAACGTCTTCAGTCGACAGCCAGTTGGCGAAGTTAAAGATGAAGCTCCTGGAAGCTAAGAGAATGCCACGAAATATATACGAGCAAGCGGATGACATGGCCGGGGTTGACGCCGGTGCTACTTATACGACCCTACACACCAAGAGATTAACAAGTTCTAATCACGATCTGGATGACTGGAATGGTTACGTTGTGACCAACTGGGAAACAATAGTTGATGAAGTAAAAAGCTCCATCAGCGACGACACGTATTAATGGAAGAAAAGAAGACGGATACAGACACGAGAACGCGCACTTGTGCGGTCATATTAAATGAGATCCTTAAAGGCGATCTGAGCCCCGAAGTTGCAGGTATATTCAAGGAAAAAATCAAACGCACTGCCTGTAGCGTTACAACTGATATAAGCGAACTTTCCTTTATTGTACGAAGCGAGATGCTGGCACTGGCAGCTTATGGACTTCGTGATCAACCTATGTGGACAGATATTGGAAGGATTCTTCCAAAGACGCTCAGCGCTGCCATGATTCGGTCAACGATGATGGAAAGATTCCTGTATCGCCTCTCAACGTCCCCAGCATAGAGACTGGAAAGAACGACTTCAATGAACTTTTTAGTCAAAATCACTTGCAGAGTCTACATGCGCAGTACCTTTCTGGCTCAGGGCGTAGTCGCAGTAAAAAAGCATCCCATCCCGTTTGGGAAAAGCTTCAAGATGATCGCTTTGAAAGCCTTCCAAAGGCACCACAAGGATTGACAAACACAATCAACACTGCCATTCGACAGTACTCCGTCAATTTGAGAAACAGATGGAGTGGACGAAGATTCAATAAAGCGCTGGACCGATTGGTATCGCTGATCTTGCGGGTCCATCTTGCGCCGGTGCGTGAAGCAAGATATCACGCATTTTTTACCAGAAAGACGACAGCGGAAAAGGAAGAGCAAGAGATAGATCCAGAAAGACCATCTCGTGACGCCATACGTCAACAGCTGCATCGACTTACGAAGGATATTAACACTTTCCAGGAAAAGGCCGCCAGTGCTATGAATGACGATATGTGCGCCAAGTGGCAGCGTCGTGCAACAAACGCATATCAAAAACGAAAGAACACTTTACGAGACTCGGGAGGAAAGTCCAGTTGAGCGACGACAGTTAGATGCAGAAGGCTTTTCTGGTATTGACCCGGAGAATGAGGAGGCTTTCGAGGAGGTGCTAGAGGAGGTTGAAGAGCTGCAGGAAACCACTGAGACTGAACAATCACAAGTCCCTCAGCAGAAAGCAGACGAACCATCGCGTAAGCACCTCAACAGACTTAAAGCGGTAACGATACGGCTGTTGCATAGAATGGATAAAGTACCCAGCGACGAAGAGATCACAAATGCGTTTAAAGGCAACGACAAGCCAAATGCCAAAGAGATTGGTGTAGTATCTTTGATCTGCGAGGTTCTTTTGCCATACATGCCCTCAGCTGATGACAGCATGGCTTCACGAATTCCCCTTGTGATGTTCGCGGATAGTATTTTGCGTGCAGGTGGATATTCTTATCGCACTTTGGATATATGTCCTCAAATCTCTCCTGCGACAATTAACGCTCTGCATCTCGATGCCGCAGCAATATACGAAGTCTTCAGTGGTCAACAAGCAGAGTTTTCATTATTCCTCCAAGACAATAAGCAAATAACATCATACTGAATGGCTATCCATAACAAGGAAGCGACCTTGGCTTCTTTCTTCGACACGGATAAAATTAAGGCAGTATGCTCAAGATACAAAATGCAGTTTCAGCGGAGGTTAACAGTAACTGCACATGGCACGGTGCAGTTGCTGGGAGAAAAGCTTCCGAGCGTGCAGATGGCGGAATCAAAGTACGAGTGCAGAAAGCGTACGAAGAGGAAATATGATGCTATCATTGAACAAAACGCTCGAATTGAAGCAGAGAAAAAGATGGACGAACTATCGTCGACAATCAAAGCCCTTGAATCAGAAGTGCGCAAGGAACAAAAATGCTTCCGGACCTCGAGACAAGAAGTGAGCCGTCTCAAGAAAAATAAGACGAAATACGAAGGGAAGGAACAGGAGCGCCGGGAAGACCTAAAAGTCGAACAAGAAAAACGAGGGCGTCATAGAAGACGGCTTGATACTGTGAATTCTCGACTAAGAAACTGCCGCTCTCAGCGGTATCGATTGGAAAAGTCGCTCGAAGCAGAGCCAGTGACAGAAAAAGCGATTCGAACACTAGCGTTCAGGACAAAACTAGACCAACATACGCGCGGCGTGCTTGTGAGGATGCAGTTGACCAAATCGACATTGAGCCTTTGAGAAAAAAAAGCAACAAAAGGCGGTCGAGAATTGACATACGGAGGCACCGACCCCGGCTTGTGCACTATGTCGACAACCGTTGGGATAACAGAGCAGCATTATAATATGCGGATCAAGTTGTTCAATAGGTACAGCCCACTGGCTACGCCAGAGGAAAATGAAGACGACGACTGTGTTATGGATATGATTCCGAAGGAGGAGGAATCGGAGCCGGAGTTACCGGAAATGCCAAAGGCATTGCGTAACACAGCTGGCGAACTGGATCAGCAAACACTTTGTAGGAAGCACAGAATGAATCGCGAAAAGCGCAAGGTAGGTGATCCATTAAATATTCGAAGATTGGCAATGTACTAATATTCGACATTCGAATAGGCCAGACGAACCGATGTTAAAGATACAGAAGACACTTTGAAGAAAAACTCGCTTATAACCGCTCGCTCCGTGGATGAACTGTTTGAACGTCATGAAGCTTGTCGGTCTACACGGGATACACTCCGAAGTTTTTACTATTCAGATCGTGCGTCGAAGGAGAAGCGTACACAAGAAAAGCAGAAGTCAAAGGTCTACGATCGATTGGCGAGAAAAGAGCGTGAGGACATATCCGCAGCAAGCTCGAAAGACGGTGCTGTGCCTGTAATGATGATCGGAACACAAGGAACTTGCGTCGGGTCCACGATAAAGAAACATTTGCGATGGGGCGGCAAACAGTTGAGAAAGCGTCACCGCCGCTACACTGTTGTAGCAATGACCAATGAATATCGGTCATCCCAGACATGTGTAGGCTGTTTCGGGTCTGTGGTGCGTCCCTCTGGAAGGAAGATGATAGACGGAAAATTGAAGACAGTCCCGGTGAACGGCGCTTCAATATGCTTCAACACAAAATGCCCAATGTACCGCAAAAGCATTAACACTCAAAATCGCGATACGGAAGCCGCAGTCTGCATCGCGTTAGCAGGAGCAAGTCAACTTCTGGCGGGACCTACCTGCCCGCGTTATGCAGATCCAGTCATTACCAAACTGGCGAACCATTTCCTACCGCGTCTCCACCGTCACTGCACGATGCGACGCAGGTCCCTGCGAAAGCAGGTTTCCTACGGGTAAGTAAAATATGTCCGTAACTATGAAACCATTTTACTCAATGTCTATTGTTCCTTTGCATGCTTGGAATACTTGCATCAACTGAGAATCCGAGTTGCACCTTGAGCCCTGAGCTGGGTAAAAGCGTGAATGTAAGTGTGCAAAAATAGATGCGTCATTTGCAGGAATTTCTAACATAACAATGCAAAGTTGCCTTTTTTACCCGTGCAAATTTGGATCCTTAGTTGATGCAAAAGAGCACCCAAGCAGCGTGAACACTCTGTAAAAAACCAGTAAGACAAATTCGGAAATCATGAGAGAAAACTTTTACCCGTTCGTTTATATTAAGCAATCTACATTGCGATAAAGGAGGTACTATGATGATGAAGAAGGATCGAAAAGACAGATACATCCACAACCGGTGGGACATATCTTTTGCTTGCTAAACCATTCACGGATATGTTGACTATGCCCACCATGTCCACACTTGAAGCAAAAGTTGACCGTTCCCCTGACAAGGACATGACACAGACTACACCGGATCTGAGTCCGTAATTTTCGACAACCATAACATATCCGGTCGCGTGATACAATTTCTGATCCACAATAGTGGCACCGCAGTTGCACTTGTAAACCATTTGTCTTCTCCTGTTGTTCGACTGTTGACGCCAAGAACTTTAATATCTCGGCACGTTGTTCCAGCAAGCCCCATCGATAAAGCATATCCGCATAGCTTAAGCGTACCACATCTAAGCCTCCTCCATTATGCTCCTGCTGTTGTACCAAAAGTTGTTGATTGCTATTATCGACCAATCGGTCTCCGTCAAATGCCTCGATATTCGTAAACTCAATCGTCAATTCGTCCGACTGCACGATTTTTCCGTCTTTGTCCGAAATAATGGCTGGTGTTGCGGCTGAAACAATCGACGCCGCCAACGTCGTACTGGTGGAGGAAAACAACCCAGGCCCAACAAGATGCGCTGAGGACGGAGTTCGCCGTAAACCAGGTGCAGTGTTGCTGGGGTATCTTGTCGAGGGATAAATAACACTCAATGGTCGAGTAATCCGTTTGGCTGTCGTCACGGTAGTGGTATTATAGTCTGATGTTGTTGTGGTGGTGTTCTTGGTGGTAAGGTTATTATCATCGGTGTGCTTCTCGGTGTCCCAGAAATAGGACAATAGATTCACTCCGCGTGACCCATACGAAGAGCTCAATTGGGCTGTATTAACTGCTGTTGCTGCTGCTGTCCTGTACGCTGTTGAGGGTCCCGATCCTCTGATAAGCGTTTGAGGTTGTGGTTTATAATCGTACGATTTCTATGCCTCATCGTAAATATGGCTTTATGCGAAAAGAAAAAGACATCAATCTCCTCACCTTTGTTACTGGTTCTTGGCTATGAAATGCACATGAAAGCATAGCCGCTGTCTGTACATCTCCCATACCAAGGAAATGATCAAGTCTTGACGATAGTATTCTCTTAGTAACCGTTTAGCCGTATACGGATGACTGCATACTCACAAATCATTGACCAATTTACGCCCAAACGGGTGCATGCCCCATCTGACTCTCCGTTTCTTTCGTTGTGCGTCTGTCGTGGTCCTTCCGGATAATTTATATTGCATGACGTCGCCGTTCTGTCCTCCTCCTCCATCGAGAATGGACTTGATCTCGACCAAGTCTGCATCTCTTTGCCATATCTGCCTCAGGTCTGAAAGCAGCGAGTCCTGTACTCCTGGCATCCAGGGATTACCGCGGTCCGGCGCGTCGATAGGAACACATTTACGCACAATTTCTGAGGCTAGCAGCCACACTTTGTACAGATCGAACCGCTTGTGAGATTTGCATACCAGTGCATTGTGTTCGCAGGCTGCCAAAGGATCTTCAGATGGTATTCTAAACGTTGTACTTTCAGTACCTTCTACACGTTCCTCCTATTAACCGTAAACAATCCAGCCTTGCACTTACACATACTCCTTCGCCAACCCAGGACTGACGGGCATCATATCACTGAAATCAGTAATGGACACATTGTATGTGATCCGGTCCGTTTTGTTGCTTCGATATAGCAAGTTTTTGCTGTTTCCAATAGAGCTCCCAAGTGCAAGACTCTATGGAAAAGAGACGTTACTGATTGGTCGACCTTACCGTCTACTATAAAGAGACATATACACATACATCTGGTTTGAAATAGAGAGATGCCATGTTGGTCAATCCGTCATCTATATCATCCGGGTCCTCGTCGTAGGCATATTCTCCAAAAGCACCCACAGATCCGCCCACAAGGACAGTAGCATTGCGACCCTGCCGAGACATGGCAGCGATTTCCTTGTACTCTTCAAATTGTTCATAAGTTCGAGGGTGTTTGTAAAAGTCGCTATATGTGTTCTCAAAATACTCTGCATTGCTGGAGTCATTCGTTGGTGTATTGTCCGTTGACGGACGACGATCTTTCCTTTTGTTCTTCTTTTTATCGCGATTCGAGTCTCTCACTCGAAGCGTAGAGAAAAAGCAGACCAGTTGACCTAGGAAACAAATTAGCTGATCTATCCCTCTTTACTTGTCAAATATATAGGTTACCATTGCCTGAAAAAACAGCCCCACAAAGACGAGGAAACGGTACTTTCTCGTCTGCACTTTGCTTACTCGACATATCCACCACGATCCCCTTCTCGCTCTGGAGTTTGCCTGCAAGCCCGGCAGCTCCTACCAAAAGTGGTCCGCCAAATATCTCATCGTCCGAATCATCATCATTCCAGTTGTTGTTATTGTTTGCGTAGCCAGCGCTTGTCGTTTTATCGATCCCATTATCAAACTCATTCTCTTCATGCAGCGTTTCTCCCAAAAGATACCGGATACAGGGCTCAAGGCACCATCGCTTTTGAGACGTGTAGCTCGATGCCAACGCATTCAAGTCCTGTGACATGTGTGCACGGTAATAAATAGACATCATGCTGTTCTTTTGGATCTCAAACTCTGGAGGACTGTTGTCTGGATACTGTGCGCTGAATCGAATCGTGATACGCAAGAAGGCAACGCCGGTATCTGACCATGGCCCGTGCAGAGAAATCGTGCAAGTGCGCAAAGAAGGATTTACCTATCTAAAGAGTCAGTCACCTCCATTATCACCCACTGGATAATGAAGCAAGATTATACCTTCTCAGTTTTGACGCCAGCCGAGGCATACTTATTGAGCACAGCCGTCATTTCTTCAGCAACCGTCTGATACGTGTTTTCAGACGAGGTCGTCGTTCGTCGCAGTTCACCTGGCGTTCCCAGGGTCTTCACGTTCTGCATCCACAGTAACGGGTTGATGGCATACTTTTGCTCCCGGTAGGCATTGGACATCAGATCATATCCAACACTAGTAACAGCTCCAGGAACGGCTGTTCGGATAGGTGCCATGGTAGACGCGT
The DNA here is from genome assembly GCA_000787465.1 of Thermomucor indicae-seudaticae. Classification (NCBI taxonomy): domain Eukaryota; kingdom Fungi; phylum Mucoromycota; class Mucoromycetes; order Mucorales; family Lichtheimiaceae; genus Thermomucor; species Thermomucor indicae-seudaticae. The sequence goes on from JSYX01000260.1 coordinate 8,072, forward strand.
GTTCGCCACCACGGCCCAAACGCAGAGGACTGACTGACGCAGAAGGAGTAGTCATGGATGGGTGGTTACCGACGTCCCTATCTGGTACCTGTTGGAAAGACCGCGATCGAGGCGTACCGTCCGGCAAAATGGCGGTCGATGGCACACGATAGCAAGTCTTTTTGGAACTGAATTCATGCCCCACAGACTTCATGATATCCTCTGTAATCGGCCACAGCCGCAAGTTGTGATCTTTGGACCAGGTTACAAGTTGAAATTCACGGTCGTCTACAGCTTGTAGTTTAAGCAAGAACCAAATCATAGACATAGAGAGAGAGAACACATTCACCTCCATCGGTCGCGGTGCCACCCTTCCAGCGCCAAACAAATTCCTTGACCGTATCTGTATGGCCATTGAACGCGTGCACGGGCTTTTCAGGTGATGCCCGGCTATACATATAAAGCGCATTCTCGGTACGTTGAGGCATGGTAAGAACACCGTTCCCAAATGGTGTATTTCTTGCACGCCAGACCGGCGTGTTGGTCATGATGACTTCCTGCGCTTGCTCCGGTGTATGGATATTCCAGTACTTTGTTCGTTTGTTTGTTTGAACGATGTCTGTCTGTCTGTGGCCCTCGACGATAACAGACTCACCTTCACAAGTTGATCCAGACTGCAAGTAACAATATCATGATCATTCTGTCTGCTCCAATCAATACCGTAAATCTTTTTCGTGTGAGCCTCGATGCTTGTCAAGGGAATAGCACCTTTCTAAACAGCACATCGTCAACACTGATACATCGGCTTCTGTTATCAGGAAGGAACACCAACCCGTATGTCCCATATCTTGACGTCCTTGTCGTGAGCCGAAGCAAGTAAATACTCGCTCTTGCGGTTAAACTTGACCTGCGTGGTGGCGGCTATAACCTCAGAAATGATGAATTTGCATAGATCGAAAAACGAACAGAGCATGCGTTTTTATTTCGCTTATACCGTTCCAAGATGTAAACGAACTAGCGGGACGAAGAGGCTGTCCACTGTCATCCAAGGTTTGTTGTTTAGCAGATCGCAAATCCCACAAGTGCACATAGGTATCCACCGAACAAGTAGCCAAGAGATCAGGATGATGCGGGGACCAGTTGATATCTGAGATGGCGCGTGAATGGGCATGCAACACGTATTCAATTGCTTCGGATCCAGTGTAGTTGAGGTTCCAAACCAATAGCTTTTGATTCGACTAGAATGCCAATCCATATATTATATCACTTATCCATTTTCCCCACCTTCCAGCCTGTTCATCATACCGTTGACGCCACCCAGGATTCTCGGGAAATGTATGGACTCCACTGTACGTCAGCCACTTCCCACTTGGACATGTGGGGAAGGATACGCGGCATTAGCCAAGGATCTTCCAGGTCAATGATAATCAAGCCTTGGCGTCTAAATACACAATAATGGTTCAACCCTGGCTGGCCTTTCTCCGTTCCTCACTCTCTTTGTTACCCTGCAAGCACAACGTCTCTACATGAGGGGCTGATACTCATACTACCCACCGAATGATGCAGTCGAATTTCAAGGGTTTGATAAAACGTATCCTCCTGAAGCTGCGACCGTGTTGGCGTGGCCGGCGAAGGATTACGTTTACTATAAGAGCGGGGTCGTTGTGCTGGCATGGCCGACTGTTGCTGTTGCTGTTGCTGCTGTACTTGCTGTTGTTGTTCCTGTAGTTGCTGGTGCCAAGCCAATGAGCTTAATGGGAAATCGAATGGCAATCGTTGCTGTGAGGATCGTCTACTCCCCAGATCTGGCCGAGAGCGTTCATTGCTTTCGGACATTGCAAACTTCCAGAGAGCGGAAAGTCTCAGGTTTTACGCGATTTTGATCGGCTAGTGAAACCACAGCTTTATTCAATATAAGAATTAAGGAATGTGTAATAGAGCATATTACAATACTGTTTATTGATTGAACATTTGCGTCACTCGAAATACATTCTACATCAACTGCAAGCCGAATTTGCGCTAACATACGATCAAACA
>JSYX01000261.1:0-46251 GCA_000787465.1 Thermomucor indicae-seudaticae
TATCGGTGAAAAAGCCATGCTTGCATGGACGGAGGGTCTTGACGAAATCAAGATGGGAAAGATAAGAGAAGCTTATGAGAAGGCTGAAGTGAAATTTAAGCCAGTTAAAGCCAAGAAGCCAGCGGCTCCTCCTGCGAAAAAGGTATATGCGATTACTTTGCGTCCCAGCGTATGGACAATTTGATTAAGCACGGGATATAGGCGCCACCGAAGCCGAAACCTGCACCTAAACAAGAAGCGCCGCAGCCCATGGTCATTGATGACGAGCCAACCCCTGAACCAAGTATGAGCCCGCCGAAGCGTCAACCGCCAGCAAAGTTGTCAGGCGGTAGTTCCAAGAAGCCAACACTGTCTTCAGCTCGCCCTAAGCCAACGGCATCGGCGGCAGCTCCGAAGCGCATATCTTCGGCCAAATCAGAAACAGCTTCAGCATCTACTGAGGAAAAGCCGGCCTCGGCCGCACGTTCAAAGATTGCTCCGCGGAAAAGGGTTGGTTTACAAGCACCGCGTGCCGGCTCAGCGGCAGCAGCAGCACCTGCAGCTGCACCTCCAGAGCAGGTACAAGCTCCCGTCCTCACCAGCGATGCTCGCGCGAAACAAGTTCGAGCCAAAAAGGAGATACGCTGGCAGTTTGATGCACCGAGACCAGATATTATTGATGGGTTACGGAGTCTCTTTGAGGCCAATATGAGTGCCGAAGTGTGTGGTCTCCTGTTCAGTAATAGTCACTTTGCGGAACGTGATCGCTTGAACGGTCTGAATCTACTTGATGAATGCATCGCATCACCAGAAGCATCGATGGATAAATATGGAGTGGACTTTTCTGATATCAAGGAACGCTACATAGCAAACGCCGACCTTATTTTGAAATATCTCACCATTCGCTTCTTCGACACCAACACCAGCATGCTCATCAAGTGTCTTGATGTGACAGAGCATTTAGTAGCAGTCATGGACGAAGAAGGATATCATCTATCGGAATACGAAGCCGTTTCATTTCTCCCGTATCTGATCAATAAGCTTGGAGATCCAAAAGAAGCCATGCGTACCCGGATACGCAATATCCTGGACTCACTCTGCCGAATCTATCCTGCCAGTAAACTGTTTAACTATTTACTGGACTCCGCTTCAAAATCGAAAAACGCAAAGGCTCGTGCAGAGTGTCTGGAAGAAGTCGGTGCTCTTATACAACGGAATGGCATATCCGTCATGCTACCTGACAAATCACTGCCATTGATCGCAGCACACATAGGAGACAGAGACTCTGGAGTTAGAAATGCTGCGTTAAATGCTGTCGCACAGGCCTATATCTTGATGGGTGATGCAGTTTTCAAATTCGTTAGTCGGCTTGGCGAGAAAGAGAAGGGCATGCTGGAGGAACGTCTAAAGGTTCGTTATGAATCAGTTTTGTCCTATGTGTCACATTCTCTAACGTAACGTCTTAGCGCACGAAACCATCTCCGAGCGTCCTCGCTGAAAAGGAGGCACAGGAAAAACGGCAAGCCGAGGAAATGGAACTCGAGGAGTTTCCTACTGTCAGTCAGCTTCCGAAATTACCTCGGTCATCCCACACGAAAGCACGCACTCTACAACCGCCGTCATCACAACCTCGTTCTTATGCTGCAGAGCCAATGGAAGATGTGGCGGATGATTATGGTAATCGTATCAATGAAAATGGCGGTTTAGCTGGTGTCAGCGAACCAAGAACGTTACCTGGACCATCTTCCATGCGCCAACCGCGCTCTGCTACTCAGCAAGCATTCCAGCAAGCTGTCGAGCAGGACCGGAGAGACTACATTCTGGATTATCTGATTGCTCAAATTACCAGCGGAGATCCACAACCAAGTATAGAGGCCTTGAAACAACTGGACAAGCTTCTCAACTCTAAACCGGAACTGATCCTGCCTGATATTGAACCTTTGATAAACGCAATTACCTTGCAAGTGCGTATGGCTTATTCTTCCGTTGATCCGCGCCAGCCAGCCACGATTCGACTTTGCAAACACTTGGTGAATGCGCTGGTCTTGCTTTTCTCAAACAAGGACTTGGCGTCCGCAATATCTCAAGATGCATTGCATCACCTACTTGAAGAGCTTGCACATAGGTTACTCGACCAAAAGATGCTACAAATGGAGTCAGGACCGCAGCTTTCAAAGGCACTGAATGTGGCTATGGTCAAGGTCCTGGAGAACAGTCGTCGAAATGCTACCTTCAGGTAAGACATTTACGTTTTTTTCGTTTGATATATAACGTCTGATCCTAGATCACGCTAGTGCTCTGCTTTCCATTCTGGGTACCTGCGCTGCTGAACTGCGACCGGGTGACTCTCCTACAGCCAAAGAGACGAGGTACACGGAGTTAACAATGAAGTGCCTGTGGAAGCTAGCAAAGACAGTCCAGGAAAACCTACGCAGCGGTATATTGAATCCTGACGAGCTACTATATGGAATCAATCAGTTTTTCATTACGACGCCACCCACGGAGTGGAAGCGACGAGCGGCGGAAAACGTTCCGCTAGGCGAAATGCCCCTTCGAACCGTAAAGACTCTACTGCTGGAATTGGTGAACGGTCTAGGAGAGTCCATTTGGCAGCATTTGACATTGATAGAAAATCCGCAAAACAGCAGTGTTTATCCATATCTACACCATATGCTCGAGGCATGCCGTAAAAAGGAGCGAATGCAGCAGCAACAGCAGATGCAACAAGTATCCTATAATGACCAGCAAAGATATTCCACGCACTCCCGTAATTCATCGCTTAGCCGTCCCTCTTCCATATCATCACTTAAATCCAACGGAATGACTAACATGCTACGATCGACCAGTATGGCGTCATTTCCGTCGACTGATAGCCAAACCGATTCAACCACGGCACCTGATACCACGATTCCCGTTGCTCCACCTCAGCAAGGCATGATGCAAAATCCACGAGCATCATATACTTCGAGCCAAGTACAACCTATGCAAGTGGACGAACCCGAAACAGACAGGCCTCTTTCAGATTATGAGATGAATAACTTGTTGACCCAAATTTTCGTGAAGATTGGTACTCGTGACCAAACAAAGCAGGTAAATTGGCTATATTTTGCCGTACAAATGTAGTACTCACGTGTAATGGCCAGGGTATCATTGAGTTGTACGAATTTCAGAAGAAGTATCCATTAGCAGAAGCCAAAGTTAATGCGTATCTGAGCCAAACCGGTACCTATTTTCAGAGTTACATTCGTCGAGGTCTGAGCAACCTTGCGGCAGAAGACAACGACCTTCGAGCGGCTTCATTACAAACGCCATCCAGCGTGCCTGCATCCCCTACCACAACCTATAATTCCGTTGGTTTATCTACTGCAACACCTACCCCTATCACAGCAACAACCGCGATTAATGACCTCCCATCTTCGAGTCATCCTTCTTCACCCAAAAGTTCATCCCCACCTGCAGCATCTACAATCCTCCAGGAGCACAGGCAGTCTTTTGACCTTCATCGGACATCTTCAGGGTCCGGTGTGCGCACCAGTATGCATGCAGGTAAGTTACGATCCACGCGGGAGAGAACTTCGTTCTGAGTCGAGTTCCCGTAGACGATGCGACAGAAATCAAACAGCGATTGCTACGGCTTAAACAGAAGTTTGGTGGCAAAACCTCTCAACAGCAGCACTAAAACGATTATTTTACTCTTTTCTTTTTTTTACTTTAACTGCTAATAAAGTTCTGCAAAGAATACCTCTTTATACAATGTTCCAAATTTAAAACAGACAGGCGATTCATTGGGTCTTGGCGTCTCTTTTTCGTTTACAAAAAAGGTAACTATCACAGATATATAATGTCGTTCGCTGTATCAGTTCGCTCTTTCTTTCGTCTTCTCTTTTCTTCTTAAACAATGAAGCCTACTTTTTACTCGCTTTTCGCTATTCTGGCGCTGGTGCCTTTTGCTCTGGCTGCTTGCAATTGCTCTCCGAGCGACACAGCATGCTTAGCGAACTGTGGTATGTCATACGTAGGGTGGGGAAACAAACATGGACACATTTGTGTTTGACAACACACTCTGCCTTAGTACAAACGGCCAATTCGTGTATCCAGAACTGTCAAGGTGACACAACTTGCTACTCTAACTGCATCCAACAAAACTGGCCTACTTCGATTGCTCCAACTGCTTCTGGCGTGACGATGCTTCCGACAGCGAGTGTTACGGGCACGGGCACTGGCTTGACGTCTATCACCGCTACTGTGCCTACAACAAGCCAAACGACCCACACCGGAACCGCTTCTGCTACGCAAACAGCGACCAGCGATGCGCTACCGAATGATCCAATGACCGCATTCTGTAGTCTATTGCTAGCGATTACTTTAGCCATGTTGATTGCTTAAAACAAGCTCCCCCCGGTTTTTATTGCTCTTAGTCAATATCATAGTGCTAATAAATAATAATTTGCTTGTTGAATCAAAGATGTTTATATTTTTAGACCGTCGAACGGGTTAGTGATGCTCATATCACATCAAAGACTTACAGCAAGATGACGGAACAACCAATCCGCGCACGCTGAGACAGAAAAAGTAAAACTTTGCAAACAATAATGTCAAAGTTTGCATTGATTGTTGCTGCAACGGAAGATCTCGGCATTGGGTTCCAGGGCACTTTACCATGGCGGATCCCAAAGGACATGGCCTTCTTTAAACATGTCACAACACATGTGCCGCGTGATTTCAACGGTCCTTCCGGCCGGAACGCTGTCATCATGGGAAGAGTGACATGGGAATCCATTCCGCCCCGATTCCGTCCACTCCCGGATCGGTTCAATATTATTGTTTCCCGGAATCCTTCGTATGACATGTATGTCAAAAAGAAAAGCCCCTGAGTGGCAGGAATAAACACGTTTTAATGTGTGAATGACTAGTGGTGATCCGTCGACGCCGACTATTTTGGTCAACAGCATGGAGGATGCTTTCAAGGCCATTGATCCATCACGAACCCCGCGCGTGTTTGTGATTGGAGGCGCACAAATGTACAAGATCGCGATCCAACACCCTCTCTGTAGCCATATCCTCCTGACCCGCATCAAATCCGATGTCTTGTGCGATACCTTCTTTCCAGAGATTGACGAGAATCTATACCGATTGGCCACGCATGAAGAACTAGAGGCCTTTGTTGAAGGCAGTGTGCCCCGTGGCATTCAGTCCTATAAGGATCTTCAATATGAATTTACAATGTACGTTCGTCGGTAGTAGTAGTAGCAATAATACATTTCTTTTATTGCATCTAAAGTATTCCGCGAGCATCGTTAAATTCGCAATGTGAATGGAACAGTCGTAAAGCAAACCAAAAGCAGGCGGAGTTTTACGCATCACACTTGCTCACGCATCCCCGCTACTGTTCTGTGCAAGTTTCCTCATGGATAATCGCGAACAACTCTCGGATGCAGACAAAGTATGCGACTGCGCGCTACAATTGGGCTTTGGACACGATCCATTTTAACGCGTCCCGTATTTTCAGATCCGGCTGAAACGCCTCGCCAAACTTCAACAACAACAACAGCAGCAGCAGCAGAAGCAGCAAGTTGAAGACGAACAGCAAAGGAGACAAGCCCAACTTTCATCCAACGCGGAACGACAGCCGAATACATTGCAACGTACTCAGCCGGAGAACACATTGCAACGTGCTGAGCCTGAGAACAAGAAACAACAACAACAAGAAGCAGTACAAACGACAACGAGTGAGGTAAAACTGACTAGCATAAACCAGCTTCTCTGTTGCTGACGCCAGCACCAACAGGCCACCAACGTACTGCAACAAAAACAACCACCAGTGACCGGCCCTCCCAAGAGCTTTGAGGATTGGCAGAACGACGTGCTTTCGCGTATCCTTCAAGTAACCTTTGACGTAAGCTCTTTGCGTTCTGGAGCGCTTCTCTTTATAGTCGCTGACGCTTAATGAAAGGTGAATGCGATCTATAAGCATGGTCGATGCGTTTACCTGCACGGGCTTGTAGCAGAATTCGAAGAAGAGAATGGTATTTAAGAAAAAAGAGCATCATCTCTTTGCACAGGTTTTAACAGCTGTATATATGTATATAGAACCGAAGCCTTACAGACTAAGTACAGCTGTTTTGGATCGAACATTGGTCGCACGGTTATCGATTGATCCGAACGAGTCATTGGATGAATACCCTGACGATATAAAGGCCGGCATACGAACATTGCATTTTGATTATCTCCTCGGTTGCTGGAAACGTGCGCATGAAATAAGAAGGAATACCCTTGCACGAGCCAAGGTAAATCCTATACATACATATCTGATAAAGTAACTCGAGTTGGGTAACCTGCAATGGGAAAAAAAATAGAGTATCGATCCCGCGGTGTTGAGCAAGAGATTGCAAGTCATTGACGCAGCAAAAGCATTGATTATTTCTTACTCTGGTCTGATTATTCAGATGCCAGACATGTTTCCCCAGATCCAGAGGTAATACAACGATGTAAAGTCGTAAAATGGCTGCCTTCTTACCCGAATGTTTGGCTGGACAGTGCAACGCCCCTGGGACCGGAGCAGCTCGTGCCTCGCTTGCTTGCCGAACCAGACACCTCGGACGGTTTGCCGACTGAATTCATAAACGAACTCACGGTTCGCTTTGCAGATGACGGTCTGGATATGGTAGGTGCTAATCCTATTCTAGCTGTACGGTAACGATGGACGATGATGACGCGCCATGTCAGATTATCGGGGCTGCTTTGGTTATCATCTCCCATCGCCTTCGGAAACTTGACATTCTACAGGATTACAAGCCGAGTTTGAAGGTGAGATGATAGTACAAATGGTAGGGCTTCTTCTGTCCATTCATACTGATGTCTGGCGACTAGACTCTTGCGTATCTATGCGAGAACAAGATCATTGCTTCGATGGTAAGTAAGGGGGACTTTCTGGGAGGCCATCATTGTCAGTTCTAATTCACCTTGGAATGGCTCAAGATCACCACGCTTCCCGAATTTAATCCTGAACACGCAACCGCACGGAACATTGAAGACGAATCTCTTCTTGGACCGTTCTTTAAGCTCACCGCCTTCCCGGACAGTGCAGTATGTAGCAGCTAGTTTTCATGCCAGGTTGTATTCTGGCAGCTGACTTGTTATAGCCTCAAATTGCAGAAAGCCTCTTTCGAAATGCGAACGAGAGATATTCAGCTGATCTGGAGTCTTGCATGAATAGTCTTCGAGTGACGGTTCAGCATGTGCAGGTAGAGTAGTAGTATGATCATGGAGTCTTTTTGTTTCCGCGTTGATTAATGACTCTATATGCAGCGCACCATGTTTGATGTCGTTAATAACATTGTGCGCTCGAGTCCAGGTGCGCGTGAGGCAACATTGTCGTACTTTGCTCGTATTTTGCGTCTCAACGAAAAGCGAGCACAGATGCAAGTCGATCCCCAAACCGTAGCCAGCGAAGGTTTTATGCATAATATAACCGCTGTTCTTCTTGGTTTATGTCAGCCTTTTCTTGACGTCAAGGCATCCAAGGTATAGATATTGCCCTGGCTTTCTTGACAAGCGGTGACTGATTTCCTGGGGCGCGCCCGGTTGTAGATTGATAAAATAGATCCTACGTATTTCCGGACAAGTCGTCGTCTGAATGTCAAGGAGGATACAAAGATCAGCGGGACAAAGGAACAGTCGGATGCATACTATAGCGAAGATCGGCTCACAAAAGGTAATCATGCCCTTCACCCAGTGATTAGTATCCTTACTGATAATAATAATCAGCTCACAACTTTATTACGGATGTCTTCTTTCTTACGCTTGGATCTATGCATTTTGGACCTATACGATCGTTTGTGAATTATAACGAGTTTAATCGTGAATTCGCGGACGTGAAGCGGCAAGTGGATCGTTTAGAACAGGAAGTAGCTCGGCTAGGCAATGTAAGTTAGCTAGCTTGATATGGACGCTGTGTGATGACTTATTGCAATTAGACGCCGCAAGGAATGATGCAAGACTTTGTCGCGAAACGTCTCAAGGTAAAAAGACGCGACTTTTGCTGGCATCTAATTGCTTATGCGGCGGGTGATGTATATAGGTCCGGCTTGAGTTAATGACGATGCACAAGTTTGCATACGAGACAATGCTTATGAATACTGAGTTTTTGTCACAATCCATGCTTTACTTTAACCTTGTGATGGCTTGGATGGTTCGGGTTGCGGATCCAAAGAAAAAGCATCCATGGGAAACTGTCGAGTTACCGCTCCCAAAAGAAGTGCCAGAGACGTTCGCGATGCTGCCAGAGTGGATGGTCGAAGACACAGTCGAGTTTTTCATTTTTCTCGGCAAGTAAGTTCTGATGCTTGGGGTGTAAAAGACCGGCGGGAAAACTGATGACACGTAGATTCTGTTACCAAATGCCGGTTTTCAAGAATAACCCACAGGAAGAGCTGGTGACGTTTATCATTACGTTTCTTCGAAGTCCAAAATACATCAAGAACCCATATCTCAAAGCAAAGCTGGTCGAGGTAAGTCAGTCAATCATAAAAATCATTCGTTATCAGGATGTTAATGCGACGTATTTCAGATTCTGTTCTTCTTTACATATCCTATTGCAAAAGGCATCCCGGGCGAGCTTGAGCCGATGCTAAACTCACATCCATTAGCTTTGGAGCATCTTATACCTTCATTAATGTCCCTTTACGTCGGTAATAATAACAAGCCGCGAAAAAAATGTAGAAAAAGAGGAACAACTGTTCATGTGATATTGTCTGTAGAGGTGGAGCAAACGGGAGCAAGCTCGCAGTTCTATGACAAGTTTAACATCCGGTACAACATCAGCCATATATTCAAGACCATCTGGGTAAATCAGCAGCACCATGCCAGGTTACGAGAAGAAAGCAAGTATGTTGTGTAATGCAGTATCAGACCAAAATAGAGAGACTCAACAAGTTTTTATGATAGGAATCATGAACTTTTTACTCGCTTTGTCAACATGCTTATGAGCGACGTGACATACCTATTAGACGAGAGTCTAAGCAAGTTGTCTGAAATTCATCAGATACAAACGGAAATGGACGATCAAGCTACTTGGGAAGCTCAACCTCCAGTAAGTTGCCAGAATAAATAGCAAGAGAATACGTACGTAATGACTTTATATAGCAACAACGACAAGAACGAGAGTCGACACTTCGAACTTTGGAGCGTCAAGCGCAATCTTATGTTGCGCTTGGTAATGAGACTGTGCATATGCTGCAGTATTTGACTGCGGAAGTGGTTGAGCCGTTCATGGTCAATGAAGTCGTTGACCGACTCGCTGCCATGTTGGACTATAATTTAGCGCAACTTGTCGGTCCTAAATGCACTGAACTGAAGGTAGATCCCATTGGTACTAGTCGTGAATGGTAGGATGTTGCTTACTTGACGATGATGCAGGTCAAAAACCGAGAAAAGTATCATTTTCAACCGCGAGTACTGCTTTCGGAGATCATCGACATTTATTTGCATTTAAATTGCCCAGCATTTGTCGAGGCAGTAGCTCGAGACGGGCGTTCATACAAGAAGGAATACTTTTCCAGGGCTGCGTCCATCATTCTGAAGCATAGACTGAAGCATCCTGACTATGTCAAGGCGTTGGAAGATTTCGTGAACAAGGTGGAAGAAGCGATCCAATGTGGCGTAAAAGAGGAAGAAGAATTAGGCGATGTTCCTGATGAGTTTTTGGGTGAGTCTATCATATGAACACAATCGAAAAGAATATTGAAAACTGAGATATAACAACGACAGATCCCATTTTATCGAGCGTCATGGAAGACCCCGTATTATTACCGACGTCCAACACCATTGTTGATCGAAGCACGATCCGAGCGCATTTGCTAAGTGACACGCGTGATCCCTTCAGTCGTGCACCTTTAACGATGGATATGGTCCAGCCCGCCACGGAATTAAAAGAAAGGATTCAGGCGTGGAAGGCGCAGCAAAAACAGAAGCGTAGTAAAGAAGCAGCAGCAGCAGAATCAATGGATACCAGTTAAAGCACGTTTTTGTAAGTCTGAATGGTTTTTGATTGAAATTTCAGTTTAAAAAATAAAGACAGAATAAATGTTGCTGATCCTAAGGATATTCATATGATAGCTACAAATGGTATATGTACTACATGGCTAATAGGGGGGATAATAGATGTATCAAAATGTAATCACAAGAGTATGCAGTTTGGCCGCTGCTTCCTCAGGGTTGCTCTGGCAGCCATTTGAAATACTAGATCGACGTTGTCATAGTATTTCGCTGAACATTCGACATAGCCCCAAGCACGAATTTCTCGGCTTACTTGTAAGCCCTATTAGCTACATGTTAATTGCATGAACCTGTAGAAATCATCGATAGGTTACATACCTCTTCATAAGATACCGGAGCCAAAGACCGGTGTTGTAAGTTTGCTTTCACGACCGGATCGTGTCGTAGATCCTTTTTACAGGCGACCAGAAAGAACGGTACCTTGAAACAATAATGCTGAACTTCTGGTAGCCACTGTCCTCGCTCCGGTTTTAGGTCTTGTTCCTTGGCGCATCGATTCTTTCTTACCTTTTCTTTTACGTTTTCCAAAGATTGAGGATCGTCAACAGAAAACGCAATCAGGACAACGTCCGAGTCCGGGTAAGCAAGCACTCTTAGACGATCAAAGGTCTCCTGGCCTTTATTTTTTTTTCGTGATAATGAGCCGTTGCTGCCACAAGGTCCGCTAAAATGTGAGGTAACTTACCTGCCGTGTCCCAAAGAGCCAATTCGACCTTTTTACCGTCAACACAAACATCCTTCACGTATGTCTCGAAAACAGTGGGAATATGCTATACTTTTTTGAAAAAAAAACCCTCTCCCCTTTTAGTCATTGTCATTGATTCCGTTCATTAGTAAACCCCTCCTTGCCTTTCCAGGAAACTGATTGCACGCATAGACCATCATTAAACAGGTCTTGCCACATGCTCCGTCGCCGACAATGACCAGTTGTCTGTGAATGGCTTTGCCTCTTTCCTTCTCGGAACGAACACGCATGAGAGAAAAAGTAACAAGTGAAAGAGAAAAGAAAGTGAAGAGGAACAGGAGTGGGGCGCTTTACAGTTAAGATATCACATTGGGGCTTTTAAGCTTTCAGTGGCGCAATACTGAGGTTACCATTTTGAGGCAGAGACTTTAGAAATTGCCGTTTGTGGTTGCGGCGCGTGATGGAATTTCAGGAACTCCACTCATTCTATGTATCCTTCAGCTATTGTTATGTCAACCTTGACGGGAAACATTCTTTTCGCAAACAGTTTCTATGAATTATGGTACTCCATTACTTGAAATTATGGCATGTTATATTATTTTGATTGATATGATTAAGAAAGATCCATTTCTGATGATGATGAAGATGGAGACGGTGACCGAGTGACTTCGGACTTTGGTAGATCATGCATGAAATCAGTTAGTCCCATTACTGCGCCACGTTTCTTTCTTTGTACTTACCTTCAACTTGTCCATACGCGCCGGTTGAGAATTACGCATTTGTTGGATCTTGGCTTGTACTTTTTCTAGCTGTTGTTGTAACCTTCGAAGTTCTTCCCTTTTGGATTCTAAAAGTAATAGCGGCTACGGAGGAATGAGTTCTCTGTCAGGTTGACAATGCATGCAAAACAAAAAGCTTACGTCTTCTGGTTTCGGTAGCTCAATATTCTTCCATACTGATTCTGGAAGTTCGTACCTGACAGATCGTCAGCAAATCTGGAGAGAGGTCAAATCCTTCTTCCAAACTTACATTTCCTTGTTTTTCAAAACCCTTTGCCTGAGTTCTTCCCGTGACAATTTGCCTATGATACAGACAGAAAAATTTAGATGACCTCGAAACAAAAAGATCATCCTGATTATACACACCTCCTGTATTCACAATACAATTGTTTTTACGCTTTATATGTGGCCCTTGTATTTTTGAATTCTTTTCGCCAATTACTTTGGGGTCGATATGGAGGCCCGCGAATTCTAATATAGCAATGTCTGTCAGAGAGTTCTTTAACAAGATATATATGCATATTTACCTGCTGTACTTTGCTGACCCAGCAATCGTTGCAACTGAAGATTCATTTGTGCATTCGTTTTGCCTGGTAGACATCCACTTTCAATGATTTTGGCCCAGTTGCCAATGCCAAATTTCATTAATGCCTTGCGCAGAATCTCGGATTCTTCTTGTGTCCAGCCTGTGTTGCAACTGGGGTCAGAGATCGACAACATCTTGCCATGGAGAAAAAAGGTACCTGGAGACAAGGTACAGTTCCAGAGACTAGCAGAGTCATTCGAACGAAGTACGTTCCGTGCTCCAGCTGTCATGCTTCTTGGCTTTTGAACATTGTAACCGTTACTATTACTATTGGTCGTTGACATGGTCGTCGTCTGTTGTCAGGTGTGAAAGGGAATGGGAAGGGGAAAAAGAATAACTGGACTGGAGTCACGAAAATGCCGCGAAGACAGAGCAGAGTCGCGCGACGCGTCACCTCGTCTGGCGACTTACGAAGTGAATGGCGTCTGATCAGTTTCCGCTTTTTGCTCCTACAGATGGAGAAGGCCGCGTCTATCGTGGCTTCATTACTATACACGTATGTAGGCTGTCAGTTGTACACAACAATCTCCTTTGACCTCATTCTTTCTCAAGAATGAAGAGCACTTTTTACAAGTGCGTTTGCCTGACCATGACGAGAAGCCAATAATCTATGGCGATCCCGATCTTTATCGCATGCTGCAATCCTGTGATCGCGCACAACTCGAGAAAAGGCTGAGTCAATGCTACGATATAACGCACTTCCTTTCCGAGTTCAAAGACATTCTGGTACGAACAAGATAAGATCATGGCTCTGAATACAGACCTTATGTTTTGAAAGGAACGGAATAATCATCATCAGGAAGAACGTTATCAGGATGGTTCAGCTAAACGGCTCGCAGTTTTGGTAACGGAGCTCGATAGCATTGGTTTTGAAAATATCAAAAGCATGAGCGAGAACATGGATCAGATCGAATTGGAGATAAGGTGTGTGCGTCTCTCACCGCGCGCTTTCCCTCCCGGATAGGAAACACTAACTGCTGCTGCCAAACCAGAGACTCTAAACAGCGTGCGCATTCAGTAAACTTTGCGATCCCTGCAAATTATCCCCTTGTTCACCCAGTTGTAACCAGCGACTTACCGATGACTTCTTCTTTGGAGGAGCCTACTACTACTATCAGCTTGAGCGAGATTGTCTCCCAACTACGTGACAGCATAGAACGACTGCAGGACTACTTTGACTGCATGGATGAGCTTGACAAAAACCTGCGCGTACTGGATCCCGAGCATCCGGCAAGGAAAGATACATGGCGTCGTATAGCGCTTATGAATCATTGTTCGCTTCAGATCGAGATCGATCCTGCACGTCCTCGAGATGCATTATTACGGAATGTTCGCTTCTTTGGGAGTGAGAAGAATACCGAGCACTTGCGAGAACTCTGGCAAACCAAGATAAGCTTATGGTAAATGTCCAACACTTTCCAAAAAAAGTTAAATATATTGATCAATCCTTTAGGAATATGTCCATAACACCATATAAAAACCTTGTGCATATCTTGGGCTCCAACGTTCTCATTCCAAACAGCAAAGCAGAAGCAGGATCAAGCTCTACCATAACTGATATCGAATGTGGCATCTGCTATGCTTATAGACTTAAGCAGGCAACAACAATCGGTGAACAACAACAAACTCCGGATATCGTCTGTAGTAATGAACAGTGCAATCGTGGTTTCCATTCCTCTTGTCTGTTTGAGGTACAGTCCCGGTACTACTATAACATGCGAGTCGAGCTTCTTCTCAAAAAGATCACATTTAGTGGCTTCGCTCAAATCCATCTACAACAAGGAGTTTCAATGTATTATTCGGAAAATGTCCTTATTGTAGTGAGGTAATGTGTGGAATGAAGAAGTCAGAGATGCAGGTGACTTATTTGAATTCAAAGAAAATCACCATCAAGGCGATTTTATAAGCAAATCTGCCTAATAAATAGGTGCCAGAGAAGTACGCCGAAGGAAGCTCAGGCGTAATTCACAGCATGTCGACAAGAAGGGCCGTTGGCTTGGAATATGATGGTCTTCCGTGTGAACTCCACCTGGATATCGCCCGTCGAAATTGCCTTGACTATGGCTGGGTATCTTTTTCAGACCCTTGCTCAATTGTTTTTTGGCTGGTTCATTTCTTGTTGTTGCAACCGTTGCCTTGATGCTTGCTTGGACGAACGGCGTACCCAGCTCTAGATGGGTTGAAATACAGCGTCAGGGTCTCGGCAGACAGATATTAGTAAACCCGCAGAAGAAAAAGAGAAACCTAGTGAAAAACAAATTTCAGCTTTGATGACATGCTATCATTTTTCATTTACCTTGCTCGAAACAGATGGCCGTATTGACCGTAGCGCACGTTTCAAAGTGATTGAGGGCGGATGGTTCCAACCCGCATGCAGGCTAGTGTGGCGACGGGTCAGCTCAATTTGCCCGATATCCGGACCGACCCAGTGGGCTATCATAGCCAAGGAACAGGTATTAGTTACAATACGAGCAGGAAGACAAAGAATTACACACGCTTCAAAAAAAGGAGCAAAATCTGGTAAAAATAAAAGCGATCTTTGAGATAGGGGTGTGCGAATTGCGCCATGCAGATCACCCGGAAGGGTAACCTCGCTACCGTTCAAGGAGTGTCCATGATGACGTAGGCCAATCGCAGTCTCTAAGCACAGAGCGCCGACAAACCATGCTTAAGCCATTGCAGACGTGCAAACTTTCGGTATGTTTGCGCGATCATCTATGACCGCTGGGATGAAATCCATCGGATGTGCAAAGTACGATCAGAGCAAAGAAGGTAAAAAATCAAACGATTGGTCTTATATGAGGGGGTCCCTATTCTGTCTCACCCTGGGATGACACTCCTGGGCTTGTGAACAGCGTGCTTATTATTGACCATTTTATGTTGCTGGATGCTTATTAAAGCTTAAAAAGGGCACCTCGCTAATTTCAGACTTTGGTATTTCGTGGGGAAAAAGGCGAAATTAAGGGGGGGGGAGCTTTGTCTGTACGTCTCCAATTTTTTGACAAATTTTTATCGGTGTCACACACTCTCTAAATTTTTGTTCTTATTCTATCGTCACTATGATAGGGCCATGAAGTTTGATAGATGATCAGCGAATATAGAGACAGAGAGAGTGTCTGTTCTCTTACTTTTAAGCAGATTCCTAAACTCCCCGTGAGTGTTCGTAAAGTTGGAAGACGAGTACCAAAGAAAAAAACGGGTACTTAAAACGCCAGAGCAAGAAAGCCAAAGCCAAAGGTAAGATGATGAAATATTGAAGAGTCCAGATTGTTTTCTTTTGGCATTTTTTTATGACAACTGCTACAGCGCCGTGATACTATTCCGTTTGCTTCACCCAAATGGTCATTTGCAAAAATAGCAAGCATGGAGTGACCGAGGGTAATTTACGCGCAGGTCCTTGGGTCGTCGACCCTCCAGATGCCGTCTGAAGAACTGATACGGTCAGTACAGGTCCACCGCTGGACGGCCTACATGAAAGTACCGAATTGACGCTCCAAAATCGGTTATTCCCGCCATCCACGCTGTGGGTACGTACGGATTAAGGACAGCGTCATGTTCTCATAACCCAGGGCGACTTGGATCGGGACATACCAAATCTGTCCTCGAGAATCTTGGAGACACAAGCGAAACGACGATGAGGTCCACTTTGGGTTGGTTATACGCATACCCAAACGCTGAGTTCGATAACGTTGAGACAACGCGGGTGCTTACAACATCGTAGTTCCATATGAATCAGTAACCTGAAGATAGCTGCTGTTCAACTTGATCAATGAGCTATCTACTTGATAACAAATCTGCGTTCAGGTTCCAAGGTCGTTTACTTGTCTGTGCGTCGTCCTCGCAGCGTTGTCTGCCGCGCTTGGTTTGACGCGTCCGTTCCGTGTCCTTGTGCTTGTATTGGTCTTTCGATAGAGCGTTGATATACCAGATTCTTAGCTTGATGCTATCTTCTGCGCCCAAATTGTGCATAAGCGTTAAAGAAGCATGATAAAACTCCAGCAAACTGTAGTGTGATCAGTTTTCCTCATTCATGCTGCCAAGAATTGATTTAAAGAATCATACTTGAAGCCCTATCTCCTCAAAAAACATCTTTAACTACTGTTCACAGGTCGCCGCTCATACGTGGTTCTCTTGACAGATCCCATTCTGTACATACAATGTCCCCCACCCTTGCGCGGGTTTTCGCAACGGCTCTATTCCATGGAAATCCGTCGCGAAACCCCGGGGCTCGCAAAAGGGGTGAATGTGACGCAGACTGGCATTGAGTGGAACGCCAAACTTCTTGAGTCAATTTCTTTCTATTCTGGATTCTCTATGATATGAAAGAGATATTCTCTATTGTTATGTAGCATCTAGTTCGCTATGGTCTAAAAAATACAGTAACCATCCTTGCTCAAGACACTCCTGTTTTAGTGATCTACTTTGCGCGATACGCATAGCTGGAAAACTTGCAGGAAAGGTCATCCAAGCATGAAGGCAATGGCGAAAAAAAATGCAACACCGGTGGACCTGAATTCACTGAAAAAAAGAAAAACTTCAATGATGTTATCAGTTCCTAGAGGGAATCTCATGATGACCTTAGGCATTCGTTGCAAAAAAGCGAGGGGGGTTCGCTGTATCGACCGTCCAGGGCCCAGAAGGAGATCCTCCCACACCTTCACGCCTTCCTCTATCTTGATCCCCTGCCGAATACCATAAACTTTCTTTCCGTAGCGTATATCTCGATTCCGCATATTTTTCCACAGATGGAGGCGTGCAAAAGTGGGGTTATGACACGTACAGGAATTAGTCTGGCAACAATCTGTATCATAGGACTGCAGCTTTTACACGTTCGTCATTCTGACGACTTGACGTTCAAAGAACACTTGCTATTACGATCAACACGCTGTTTTGTTGGCAACGGAGATGCCATTAGGGATTCTAATTGGCACTTCAAGCTGCTTCGGGGATCCTGCCCCTGGACATCAACCGTGGTCGTACTGCTGCTGCTGGGGGTGTCGAGTGGTTTTGTCATAACTTGGGGCCGTGGGAAGTCAGGGTAAGGAAGATAAGTTATTGGCGAATCAGATCAATCGTGGTTATCTTATCAATGACGGACGCCCTGATCGGGAACAGTCACCCCCATCTCTGTGCTGCATTGCTGGTCATTCAAATTCTGCCTTTTTTTTTTGTTTTCCCCCACTGCGCGCTTGTTCTTCTTCTTTTTCACCGAGTTATGTTGATAGTACAAAGGTTGTCGAAGCATGCTGTTGGCTTTGGCCGGTTTCTACGACGCTCATTCCACGATTATGCCGGTCATGAAGTTCAACCATTGCGGCTTTTGCTTCTTGGTAGCCCTGTACGTACCGCTTTTCTTTAATATTCCGGTTTGATGTATACGCTGACGAGAAACGACAACACAGGGCTCTGGAAAGGGTACCCAATCGAACCGTCTAATCAAAAACTTTGGCGTTGCGCACTTGTCAAGCGGTGACATACTTAGAAGGAACATCCGTCAGAGCACTTGTCTGGGTCTCAAGGCCAGTCAATTCATGTCCGCTGGTCAGCTCGTTCCCGACGATTTGATGGTTTCTCTATTTGACTCTGAAATTCAAAAGATGAGCAATCCGGTAGGTTGTCATCCCATCCCAGCTATCTTTTTGCTGGTCTTTAATCCAGTTATTAGAGTTGGCTTTTGGACGGATTTCCTCGCACACTTGCCCAAGCAAAGGCACTCGACGATATCCTCCGACGAGCATCGCAGCCACTCAATCTGGTGATCAATCTCGAAGTCCCCGAGGAAGTTATCCTGGAGCGCATTATGGGTAAAAGAAAAAATCCTTCTCCGGAAAGGAAGCAACGGCTATCTAATCGGAAACATAAAGATCGATGGGTTCATGTAGAATCTGGACGAGTCTACAATCTGTCTTACAACCCACCACGAGTCGCAGGTCTTGACGATATCACTGGCGAACCTCTCTCCAAACGACCCGACGACAATCCTGAAGTGTTCAAGGTCCGGATGCAGCAATATAAGGCCATGGTCGCACCACTCCTTGACCACTACAGTCACATTGCAGTGACTGTACGCGGCAATACCAGCGATGAAATCTACCCGCAAATTGAACGCGAAATCGTGAACCGTCTCGGTATTTTACCCGGCATGCTTCAGATCCCCTGTACCACCACGGTCGGTGCCATTGCTGCATCAAGACACAGAAGAGAACAAGAACGCCGATTTTTCTTTGACCGCGCCAACGAGCATGACGAGGAACCGTTGTATGCTGCAGGTTCCGCACAGTAAGACCGTGCGGTAAAAAAAATGAAAGCGTGCGGTGATACCTCGGTACTTTGTACAGATCCCCTTGTATCCTTATCCCCTTCCCTTTGCCTGCCCTCTTTAGCGCTACTAACGACTGTATATTGAAACATATTAGCAACCCACATATATAGTGGGTAGCTGCGTACATACGTATCCTTTAGCTTACACAAGGAAATAAAAAAAAACTCGAGCTTTTTATCACTTTACAAGTGCTTCGCTCGGGAGAAGTTTCTTCCACCCCACACACCCCTGCCTCCACAGTTTTCGCGCTCAGTATTACCACAGGCAACATCGCCTCTCGTTAAAGCCATGTACGTCTATTCCACGCGAACAAATGAGAGCTCTACGGCCAGGAATCGTAGCGTAGGTAGGCCGTACCTTTAGAAAGTTGATCACCAGCATATTTGCATTCATCGATGAGAAGGTCAATCCCTGCGGCGGAAAAATGCTTCCAGATAAAGCAATTAGAAGACGTTGAACGCCGAGATAAAGGACGACAGCGCGACGGAACTCGATATTGTTGACAGCAGAGAATAGTGCAGTTACCGGTGTTCCCGCACACCACGCTCATGCAACAAAGCCAAAAGACGATGACGCGGCACCTCATGACGAATCACCCAGCCGTAGCAAAGGAGTTCCCAACACGATGGCACATTAAAAAGGCTTACGATCCTGCCCTGTGCAAAGACGTCCGTACAGATTTGCCGCTTCGAATATGGCGACATGGGGGTGAACAAAATTATTCGATGGAAGACATAGTGCCTTTAAGAAAAAGAACAAGGTTCCATTTTATACGGTCTGATCAATTTTCATGCAACTTGTCAGTTTCATGCGATTCCTGGCAAAACTGGATCTTTTACGTGTCATCGAAAACCTTTCAGTCTTGTTGGTTACGTACCGCCTCGTTTATGTCCGGTTTGGATAACAAGTCAAACAGGAAGATCAGATTGGAATAATACTGTCAAGACGGATAGATCAGCGCCGATTTTGCCTTCGCTCCGGAGGGAACAAGACGTTGCAGGTCCATATTAAGACCATGTTGCAGGTAAAGACTGCAATTTGGCAAGTGGGACCTGATCCAATCCTAAAATTTTCGCTTGCTTGTTTAACGCTTTCCCTTTCCGGGGCTGATACGATGTCACTTGCTCTCTCTCTTTTTATCACGGTTTTCCTTGGACCAACCAAGCGAAAAACCCTTGACGAGTTACGTTTTCTTTTTCCCTGAGGCTACATGTCACAATCCTACTGGTGGTGGCTGCTGCTTTTCTGTAGTGCCGTGTTTGGCTACGTGCAGCTATCGGACGATGACCTTTCGACCGTGGCGGAAATGACGGTTCCCGGTCGGCTGGAGGATGAGTACCTGCCGCCATTGCTCGTACCCCGCGTCGCCGGCACGCCCGAGAATGCACGAGTACGCGACTTTATCGTGCACCATTTCCAGACGCTCGGATGGCATGTCGAGCTCGACCGCTTCAATGACAGCACGCCACTGGGGACCAAGTCATTTGCCAACATTATCGCGACTCGGAATCCGGATGCGACAGATCGGCTGGTGCTCGCTGCTCACTACGATTCAAAGTATTTTGCGGATTTCGAGTTTGTGGGCGCGACGGATTCGGCTGTCCCGTGTGCCATCCTGATGGACGTGGCCGAATCGTTGAACCGGATATTGCCGGCGACTCGTTCTTCGACAACGCTGCAGATCATCTTTTTTGATGGAGAAGAAGCGTTTGTGAGGTGGTCGGATACGGATTCGACTTATGGAGCACGGTAATCATCATAAAGTGGCTGTTCGGAACCGAGAGATGAACTGATCCACCGCGATAAAAGACACCTTGCACAAAAGTGGGAAAACACGCGTGTACCAACACCAAAGAGTACCATCAAGAGCCGAACCCTGTTGGATAATATAGAAGTCTTGGTGCTCTTGGATCTCTTGGGAACACCCAATCCTCGCATTCCAAACTATTTCTATTCGACGCATGGTCTCTTTCAGGCTCTGGTGAGCCTGGAAAGCAGGTTGCGTGATCTCAATCTCTTGGAGACTCAGTCGGCTAGGGAGAAAGGCTTGACTTTGCAACCCGTGTTTGATGCAAACTCCATTGGAACTTTCCGAATCCATGCAACATCGGACGATCATATCCCGTTTCTGAAGCGCGGTGTCCATGTGCTTCATATCATTCCACAGCCCTTCCCTATCGAATGGCACCAGCCGACGGTAAATTGTTGTGATCTGAAAGAGAGAGAAAAGAAACTCACACAGATGGATGCGTAGGATAATGCGGCGTGTATTGATCAGGCCGTGGTTCGAAACTACGCCACACTGTTTCGTGCCTTTGTTTTGGAATACCTGGAAATCTCTCCACTTTTACCAAAGAAGAAGAATTTATTATAGTAGAAATGTAAAAAATTACTGCACTGCAACGGTAGGAAAACTTGCAGAAGAAATAGAACCTGTTGAATTGCGTCGTGGTTGATCTCGCGTTCCGTCCATACGTGGTGAAGAAGGTACCATCAAGTGACCCGTCGCATCTTGCTGAATGGGCTCGAGCACAAAGTCTGGCGCAATCGGCGACAGGTTGGGGCTACCGGCCCAGCTCCCTGCAGGGGAAGAAAACATGGGCCGGGATAGACTTGGCAGGGGCGAAGAGTCGATGCTGGGGATAAATGAAGGAAGCTCGGGCTGCTCGCTAAAGTACGGAAGAGGTAGAGATAGCTGAGATGGCACCGGAAAGCTCGCCGGCACCGTCGTGATAAAGACAGGCAGCGAAATCGTGTTGGTGAATGGATAGGAGGACCCAAATAAAGGCCAAAAGGTCCCATCGTTTCCGAGCGAGGCGCCCGTGAGTGGCATGCTCACCACAATCTCATACGCAATATCAAGGTACTGCCCGATACGGTTTTGTGTCGTGGGTACGCAGTGATCCGGAATGTCAAACCGGAACACGGACCGATGGTTCTTGCACTCTTTGGGAATAGCCACATAGAATGTCTCAGAGTGAATCGTGTGATGTTTCTTGTGATGATGGACTGAATCATCGTTGTTGTTGTTGTTGCTCACGGTCGTGGTCGTGCAAACCAAGGATACGTCCACATGGCTGATTCTGCAGTCGGAATGGTTGTTGGTGATAAGCTTCACGGTACAGGGCTCACCTGCGCCCGTTCTCTCCCCCATTAGCTTTTCTAGTTGCGAAATATAGGTTGCTCCACCATCACCACGTCTTACCAGGAGAATAAGCCGGCTTAATCAGCTCGGCAGTGACTTTCACCAAAGCATTATTGCGCTGAAAGATTTGAGTCTTTTTCGCGCCCTCTTTGCCGTCAGGCGCACATGTCACAAGTGGCAAGTACATGACAGGTACTCTGGCTGTTTCAGCGGCACTGTCGTCGATGTCCGCGAAGCCCTGCAGACTGTATTCGATATGGTGGCCGATATAGGTTCCATGAAGCGATGGCGGATAGTTCACGTGTGGGAGCTTAATGGCAAACAGATACATGTGGCTTCCGTCTGTGAGTTCTCGAGGTTCGCCTTCTAATGTCATTTAATTACTTTAATGCAAGGCAAATGATTTATCGAATGGGAAGAAAAAAAACCATGCCTGAACGTGCTTTTCCCCAAACGTACGCTTCCACACTAAACAAGGTCGATCGTTCTCTTGTCTGCATGTTTTCTTGTTCGCATTTAAAAACAACGCGAATATTGTATGCTGATACCGGTCTTTCCAATGTCAATACCACAGAACCTTGTAAAGAGAGTAAGTTCAGCTTGACAAGATTAAAAGTGTTCGTGCTAACCATTCAAGATAGAAGCAGGACCAAAGGCGATAATACGGTCGAGATTACCAGGATGGACGGTGAGATTGAATGACCGCACTGGAGTCTCTCTGTAAAAGAACATGGCTCAAGAGAAAAAAGAAAAAGAAAAAAGAAATGCAAGGAAACAAAACCAGGAGCCAGTGGATTTATATGCATGTCGGTCGGGATCATGGGAGAGCAATATTAGAAAAGCCAAGACATAAAATAAGGAGGGAGGGCGGGCAGTCCTACCAAACCTACGAGGAATTTTGCTTAATTAACCATGCAAACAAGTGCATTAGAGGCCTATAGGAAGCCTAACATGCATCACGCTGATCCTTCTCTCTTTTCAGCGTAAATCCTATGCAGAGCCTTGGTTCTGTCGAAACACTGTGATAGGTTGGTTTTGCAAACAAGTGGAGATAGAATGTCAAAATGGACGACGCATAACTGAAATTGACATCTCCTCACAACCGTTTCCATTGGTAACCGAAACAGTACTGACAACTGGCACGCGTATAAGTTCGCTAACGCGTAATAAGCGATACTATCCTTTACAGACGCGTCCAAGGATTTATTGCTGGATCGTTGTACAATGCCGACATCGCGCGATCTTTGGAAGAGGGAAATATTTGCTCAAGGTCCAATTGAACCTTGGTCCTTAACAACCTTGACCGGCGTCATGGTGGACTGTCCAGTCCCTCCAGTACCCATGGTTCTACAGCCTGTGCTGTATTTGCGTTTGGTTCGTCCGTACTGCATTTTCCAACAGCTCCTTAGTCGAGTACTGCTGTCTCTTGCTTGAGAACACGCTGGACGTATTCACAGCAATTTAGTTGGGCATCTAAACGTGTAGCGATGCGCATCCAAAACTGGCTGTAATCGAGAGAAGCTTTATACGTCTTGACGTCTGTGACAAGACGACTCTTCGTTGTCTAACACATATTTCTTCAGAATGTTAAAGTACCCAGTGGACGAACGCTGTTTGCATCGCAATTCAAAGTGCTCGTTGAATCCCTTGAGAGAGGGTGTTTCGACGAGGGAATCAAGAAAAGCTGATGACTTTGATCCAGGGACGCATGCCTATCTCCCTGAACGACAACATGAAATGAGCAGGAAAAGTAGCGAAAGACGCAATGTTCGAGTTCAGCTGTCGATGCACTCAAGAACATTCCTTTGATCCAGGCGATCCTTGGTACTTAACGTACGATGTTTTCACCGAGGAGGGAGATCGCCGGTACAAAACCAATGCCGAAACTACCGAAATATTACGTGGACTTTTTCATTTGAACGACTCTGGCCAAAAAATTTATGAGACGCGATTGCAACCATGGCAGAAAACATACGAAAGAGCAGTCCATGGCGACATTGACTGGGTGCGCATTACGGTATATAACCTTTTGCGCTAGTATGAAGCGAGAGACCGCTCGGAACAGTGGGATAACGTGTAGGTTTGGCGGTTCGTTGACACAGACGCGTGGGACGAAGTTGATCTAAAGGTGACCATGCGATGGATCGCGGTATCTGCACAAGTTGGCACAATCCGAGAGAGACATCAGCCAGCGGTCCATAGGTTTGAACGGCATCAGGATCTTGGTGAATGTGGGACGTAGCCGCCTTCAAGCGGACGGTGAAATCGTTGGCGATAGCAGACGGCACCTGGCAAAACACAAGGCACTGGACAGTGCATCAAGCCGGTGAACGTACCCGCACTGTAATCAATTGGAGAAGTAGTTTTACGGGCTAAAATATACTGCATGGACATCGTTCTATTGATCCCCTGCTGCATCATCTGCGCTTATCTGGTCTTGTTTTCTGATCGATCATTCGCAAACACGTTCAGCTTCTGCAGCTCGATCTCTTCTTTTGTCCTGAGCAACGCATGAATGGACATCATCTCTCCCTTTCATAATCTCGGTCTCTTGAGCCCGTAAGCTCTACTATTTCCAACCCATGAGCCCAAGCGATCCTCGTCTGTTCAATGCTCGCAGGCTCACATTCAACCTATAAACAAAACAAGTCTGCTATACCAACGACAGATCCACTGAACTCGTCAATCCTCATGTCATAGCTCTGTCTTGACATCTCCTTCCAGCAGCATCGGCCCTGTAGCGATCCTTGTCGGCTTCATCATCGTTCCCAGCTGTTTCCTCTTCTCCCACACCGAGACCCACGGCCATTAGATGTCTTTCCCTTCCCTCTCGATCTTTGAGTGAATACTGAAGTTAGGTCCAAGCAAGAAACCAAGCCCTCTGTATCGCCTTCAAAGTCGGCAGGAACACCGAAGCCGGAACCGTTTAAGAATTCTTTCATCCACATCTCTTTCATATTGGACTTATGGGCTCAGCTGGAATTCTCTTTTGAAGCATTTCCTCAAAGTCAAAATCGCATCATGTGCGGATGCATCCAGACGATCAACTCAAAACCGTCATTGCAAGTCCGTTAATGGTGTCGTTGTCGAGAAGGAACTCCTCTTTTCCGACGTGTGTTCTCCACTTTCATGGGTGCATTACATGACCAGATGACTGTACGCTGGCTGGCTGGCCTGGTGTCATCGGCGACATCGTCGGCATGTCGTGTTGCACGCCTTGCCCAGAGCCGAATTACCGCTCAAAGATGAAATAAGCGTTTCAGGATTTAGAACCGACGAAACGGTCAGATATTCGAAACGGAGACTGTATTTCACCCAATCGCGTAATCGTCCGCGGATCATCGTCGCTGTTGCTAAATGACGATTCGGCTCGTTGGGCATAACCGTGATTGAGAACAGAACTATGATCCACGTCATATTGTTCTTGATATGAAGATGACTATGACTCGCGTAGATGGGCCATGATCCATTAGGTTGTCCCTCGCTTACGCAAGTCCGACCTTTGGAGGTAGGGTCCACTGTACGCAACTCCTTTTCTCATTGCCCTTTTATGCTCTCTCTCTCTCTCGCTATGCAAGTTGAATGAATGGGATGCTTAAGAAAAATAAACGCGCCAAATTCTTGACAATATGCATTGATCGTCCTCGCTTACTGCAGTTTCAAGTGCTTACCCGGTCCTTATATTGTTGATGCTAATAGAGATCCTACCAAAAACGGCAAGTGCCTGCTGATATTCCATTGCTGAGCCAGCCGCAGCAAGTTGATGGAGTATCAAGGAAGGGCTCCCTTTTCCTGATGAGCCAGGGCCACTCTTGAGGGGGAATTTGACGAATGTCTGGGCCGTACATCCACCGCCTCCTCCTCCCTGCAGTCTCCTATCCATACACCTTGTCAAGTCCACACCTTTGTTACACGGTTTTTTTCTAACATCATCAGTTGCGAACCAGCGTGATCAAACATGTACCGTTTCTAAAGACCGAACCAGATGAAACCGCCGCCGACGACAAGAACGGTTTTGCAGAAACGCTATTTGTTACCATCATACCATTTTTCATCCATGATCTCGTCAAAGGACACGATCTTGTCCAAGGAGGAATCGATCAAGATCGGGCGTATTATCATCGCGAGTTAAAATTCTGTCATCGCAGTAAACAGAGACGCACAGTTGCGGTTATGGTATTACATATGCATACATTCGGTTGTACACACGGTGCATATTCTTGCATAACTTGCTTCGATCCGGAACCTTTTTCATTTCCGTCAAGCCCTCGAGTTCCCTGACCGCCCCTATGGATGCCCCCCCCCCTTGAAGAGGGATCTCCTTGGCAAAGAATTTGTCGCCATTACAACCGACAGAAAGAAACATGTAATTCTTTGTCTGTCATGTTTGCCCATTGTTGTGGAAACAAGCTGCATCATTCCCCCATAAGATTTGCCTTTTTTCTTTTTTCTTCTTCTTTTCTTCTCTTCCTCTTCTTTCGCTTGGCTATCATTGTACTGTTCCTTGCTCCCTATTTCATCAAGCAAACAAGCAAGCAAGCAAGCTAGTCTACTACTACTACTACTTGCTAGTATTACTGAAAGGTAACGAGCTCCCTTCTTTCTCTTCTTTCTGGCGCAACTCCCCCTTGGTCTTACCCCGCCATCATCATTCGCTCCTCTTTCTTTCTCGCTTTATCTTGAAAGTCTATTGCTGCACTTTTCCTTTTTGCTTAAAGCCCTGCGCATTT
Organism: Thermomucor indicae-seudaticae; assembly: GCA_000787465.1. Lineage (NCBI taxonomy): Eukaryota > Fungi > Mucoromycota > Mucoromycetes > Mucorales > Lichtheimiaceae > Thermomucor > Thermomucor indicae-seudaticae. The sequence continues at coordinate 26,283 of JSYX01000261.1, forward strand.
GAGGCGTTTACCCAAAGTTTCTTTTCTTTTTTGTTCCGCCTTTCTTTCACTTCTTTTCCTTTTGACTTCTTCAATTCGACTTACCCGTCGAATCAAACAGGTTCGCGGAAAAAGGGTCCTACCGGCGACTTGTAAGTATCGATTTCTTTCTCGACTACGTTGGGGGAGGGGTGTTACACTATGACCGGGCTGGTGATATAGAGCCCCCATTTTCCATTGCATATTTGACAACTTTGCCACTCATAATAACCATTCATCATTGGTTCGTTTTACGATATTTTCTCTTGGCAGGGTTCACCACTACTTGTAGTCAAAGAAAAATGTATCAGCATTCGACATATACCTCGCCACAAGCTTATGCGTACGGCACAAACAATACCAGCAGCAGTAGCAGCAATATATCCAGCAACAACAACAGGAACTCTCACGAGTCGATCATGACGAGTCCACAGCACGCCCTGGCTCGACCACCACCTCCGTATTATCACAAATATAAGATCAATAATGATTGTTATCCGCCTTTTGGTCCTGGCCATGATGCCTATCCATATCATCATCCGTACAGACCCAATGACGGTCCAACAAAAACCTGCACTCATTATCGCGAGGATGACCGACACGATGATGAAGGAGGCCTGTACAACCATCATAACAACAACAACGACGATCATATACCCACCAGTCTTCCTACACCTGTTGCAGGCAATTATCATGGCTTTGCAGCACCTCCTGCATCGACGACCCTGTATGGAAGCGGCAGCGCAGGCGGCGGAAGCAGTAGCAGTGGCAGCCATCATGAGCGACACCTCTACCATCCTTATGCAAACGCAAAAAGACATTCGGCCAGTAATAGTAGTAATACCACCAGTCTCGGCTACGGTTACGGACCTCTTCCGAGTTTCCCTGGCATGCGTGCACCACTTGTACCCCGACCGAAGTTGACCACGACCCTGTGGGAAGATGAAGGGACCATTTGTTACCAGGTCGACGCCAACGGGATCTGCGTGGCCAGGCGACATGGTAACGCAAATGCTCCTTTTTTTTTTGTTCTATTTCCTGACTCGAGGTTGTATTTAGATAATGACATGATTAACGGTACCAAACTACTGAATGTGGCTGGGATGTCACGCGGCAAGCGTGATGGTATTCTAAAGAACGAAAAGGGACGCGTTGTGGTCAAAGTCGGAGCGATGCATCTGAAAGGCGTCTGGTAAGTCCAAGTAAGTCACTCTAGGCGTCTCTCCATGGTCTGCTCATGGAACGCAATAGGATCACGTTTGCACGAGCAAAAGCATTGGCGACACAATACAAGATTGCGGATATTCTTCACCCTTTGTTTGTTGATAATCCAAGCAACTATTTGTACGCCTCACCGATCCATCATGCTGCTGCTGCACCACCTCCTGCGCTTGCTCCTCCTCCTCCTCCTGCAGGAGCTGCTTCTGCAGCTGGAAGCACAACGAACAATCATAATAACAATCGCATGGACAGTGGGTTTTCGACTGCGTCTTCCGGAGGCGGCGCGTTCCGGACCGCGACCGGTGGATTGGTCGCTGATTCGTCTTCACCGCCTTCGTTTCACCAGCAAGGTAAACAAGACAAACAAGTTCAGCCTCCCTTTTTTTGCCCTTTCTAAAAGGTGATTTAGGACTTCGTGGTGAATTTCAGCAGCAACAATCCGCAAACAACAGCACCAATCACACTGATATATGCGCTCTTGAGTATCCTGGACGAGGAGCAACTGAAACCTCAGGAAGCGGTTTGGTCACTGCTGCTGCTGCTGCTACCCAGACTTACGGCACTGGTAGTTTGTCGGGTTATCATCTTTATCACCACAACGACCAACCTTCGTCTTCTTCTTCTGCGGGCTCACCACACCGCTTGACCACCACCACCACCGCAACGAACAGCACCAGCAACAGCAGCAGTGGTATCGTCAATCCATAAGAATACTGTATACCTCTTCTCATCAAGGTTTTTTTTCTCTCCACCCAAGGAATCATGTAAAAGGTTTCTTATTTCATATGCATGATATTTTCAAAGAAAACGCAACTTCTGTTTTCCTTCTCTCTCTCTTTTAACGTATTAAAAGATTTTTGATTTATGCCTCACTCTTGTATTATAATGTTGCATGATGCAGGGACCTTTTACAGTATCGATCGAGGTCTTCCAGCGTTTTGGAGTGACACAGAGTGTAAAAACTCCGCTTGTTCTTTTTAAAGCATTTCTGCTGATGCAGCATATGCAACCTTCCTTTTTTCTTTTCCGATGGCAGCACCCAGTTCAAGCGAGCCAGAGTCGTTCACACACACGTACTGCGAGGTGAATGGGATCCGGATGCATTATATCGACGAAAACGCGTCCAGTCCGAACGCACTATTGCTGCTTCATGGCTGGCCTGACTTGTAAGTAACAACAAGTCTCGGTCCCAAAAAGAAAGAAGAACTCATTTGTTGTAGGTGGCTAGGCTGGAGAGAACAAATCCCATTCTTGGTGAACCTGGGCTACCGTGTGATCGTGCCTACCTTGCGAGGCTTTGGCGAAACGGTAAAAAAATAGGGTGTATCTATTCTCTCTATAGGAATAGGAAAACTCAACCTTCTTTATCCATCATCCAGGACGCACCAGCCGATCCTGCACAGTATGGGTTCGGGACTGTATCAACGGATCTGAAATGCCTCTTGGACCATTTACAGCTACCGACGGTGACCGTCATCGGTCATGACTGGGGAGGACTCCTCGCTTGGCGATTCACCCAATTCTATCCGGACCGCGTACGAGCCGTCGCATCCTTTTGCACGCCCTACAGACCAGCCAGCCACGTCTACGTCCCGCTCGAAGACATTGTCAAAAAGTATCCCAACTTCACGTACCAGCTTTATCTCACGACACCCGAAGCCGAACGTGAGATCGATACGCATGTAATTATTAGTATTAAGCGAAGTGAGAGAGAGAGAGAGACAGGAAATGGGCTTATGCATTCCCCTCTCCACACACACATATATATATATATATATATATAGACAGAAGCTTTCTTTAAGCGTGTATTTCGACCGATTGCGGAAATGACCGATCCGCTGCTCGACAAGACGACAGGCAAACTGGTTGAAGGTCGCCCAGAGTTGGCCAAGAGCGACGCTCTCCCGCAAAGGGTCCTCGGTTATTACGTGGCTGCCTACAAGAAGCGTGGAGCGCGTGGTGGCCTGAACTGGTACAAGCAAACAAGAAACAATTTCGAACAGTGCAAAGGTCAGTACACAACCCGTCTGTCCATCGAATCGAGCCGAGCCGAGAATCTTATTGTTGTTCTTGCTTCTTAGACCTTGAGCCAATGATCCATAAACAAGCACTCATGGTCACTGCAGCAGGCGATCGCGCCTTACCTCCATCCATGGCAGAGGGCATGGACAAGTTTATCCCGGCTCTGGAAATCCACCATGTTCAGGATTCGGGGCACTGGATCCTCTGGGAAAAGCCAGATGAGTGCAATGCCATATTAAAGCAATGGCTTGCCAAGGTTGCTCCATTATTATCCAGACTTTAGTAATAAGATTAAAGTAAATGGTATGGAGATTGCAAGTAAATCAAAAAACTGTACAGTACAATAGGGAAAACCAAGTGAGGGATCTAATTTACACAGTGTATGTCTATGAACTACTGTCCTCTGGAAATGGCGGTGGCGATGAAGTCTGCATATGCAAGCATGTTAGTTTCATGTCTTTACGAGTAGCTAATTATTTACAGTGGACTGACCTGCTTGGGTCGAACGTAGTCGTCATAGACCGTACTCGTCTCCTTAATCGGTCGTTTACCCAGCAAGTTCTCCATGTCCTCCCTTGTGATGACCTCCTTCTCTAGCAGGAGCTTGGCCACTTTCTCTACATCACTCTTGTGCTTCGTCAAAAGCTCCACCGTTCGCTGATAAGCACCCGTCACCAGCTTCCGCACTTCACTGTCGATCAGCGCGCCCGTCTCTTCGGAATACGGCTTCTGGAACTGCTGCTGCGCTTGCGGGTCATGGAACGACACCGGTCCGACCTCTGGGTTCATGCCGTACGCCGTGACTTGCGCGTAGGCCATCTTTGTCACCTTCTGGAGATCGTCGTGCGCACCGGTGGTGATGGTCTCGAAAAAGATCTGCTCCGACACGCGTCCAGCCAGCGTCATGCACATGCGGTCCAACAGCTGCTTGGTGTCGAACAGGTACTGGTCTTTGGGCAGGTATTGCGCGTAACCCAGCGCAGCCACGCCTCGAGGAATGATGGATACCTTGAGCAGCGGGTCGGCGTACTGCAGGAACCAGCCTGCGACAGCATGGCCTGCTTCGTGGTACGCGACCGTCTTCTTCTCTTCAGGCGACAAGACGCGAGATTTCTTTTCCAGACCACCAATCACCCGCTCAATCGCCTGCTCAAAGTCGCTCTCTGCCACTGCATCCTTCTGGTGTCTTGCTGCGATCAGCGCCGCTTCGTTGCAGACGTTATGGATATCGGCTCCGGAGAATCCAGGTGTGAGTGCAGCCAGCTTGCGCGCCAACTGCTCCACATCGGCGGCAGCAGCAGCAGCACTCGTATCGAGCTTGATCGGTCGTAGGTGCACTTTGAATATCTGCGCTCGGCCGTGGATGTCCGGCCTATCCATCGCGATATGGCGGTCAAAGCGTCCTGGACGCAAAAGTGCTGGATCCAGCACGTCCGGCCTGTTTGTACCTGCCAGCACCACCACATGCTCGCTTGATCCGAAACCATCCATTTCCACCAGCAGCTGATTCAGCGTACTCTCTCGCTCATCATTCGCTCCGCTAAACTGTCCCGCTTTGGACCGCGCTTTACCAATCGCATCGATTTCATCCACAAAGATAATGCACGGCGCGTTCTTCTTGGCTGTCGCAAACAAGTCTCGGACGCGCGACGACCCGACGCCCACAAACATCTCTACGAATTCAGACCCGGACACGCTTAGGAACGGCACGCCTGCTTCGCCTGCGGTGGCCTTGGCCAGCAGCGTCTTGCCTGTTCCCGGAGGACCCGACAGAATCGCGCCCTTGGGGATCTTGGCTCCCAGACGCTCGTACGCCTCGGGGTTCTTTAAGAACTTTACAAACTCCATGATCTCTTCCTTGGCTTCGTCCGCGCCCGCCACGTCCTTGAACCTGACTTTGACGTCTTGCTCCTGAATGAACATTTTCGCTCGGCTCTTGCCAATGCCAAAGATCCCCTGGTTACTGCCGCCGCCACCGGCACCGCGTCGGCTCAGATAGTAGAAGCCTCCAATCAGCAGCAGCGTCGGTGCAAAATGGAGCAAAATGTGGAACGGATTCTGTTCCTGACGGTATTGGACGGGGATCCGCTGCGTGGGTGGAATCCCAAGCTCATCCTGAGCAGCCTCCAGGTTGCGCTCGAAGCGGTCGACAGAGCCGATGCTAAAGTGCACCATCAACGGCTGACTGGCTGCTGCTGCGGCTTCGGGACGCAGGTACACTCGAACCACACTCCGGTTCACAACCACAAGACGATCCACGAGTCCCCTGTTCAGGTACTCGCTGCGAAACGTCTGCCATGTCAATTCGTGCGACCTCGTCGACGGCTCTGTCAAATTAAACAAGACATAGGACCCAATCAGTGAACCGAGAACCACATTGGCATTGACCTCCGGTGGTTTAAAGTTGTTATTGTTCTGGTTACTGTTATTATTGTCGCTCCTCTTTTTCTGGTCGGAATAACATCGACGGTTGCATAATAATAAAGGCGTGCTCCGGTAAGAAACAGTCGATGTGCGTGCACGTCCCTGTTTGGCTGCTGCTGCTGCTACTGATAGTCTTGCACCTGTCAGGCGTAGTCTTGGAAACATTTGAGAGAAAAAAAAGTTATATCAGATACGACCGGGTTCCTGAAAAACGGGTTCCTAATACAGTCGGTCCGCTCTCTGGGCGATGACACATTCTCGTCCCGCAATGTTCCGTTACCCCACACCCACTGTTCGTTACGTAAGCCGTACGCAGACAGTAAGCATATTGGCCACAGTAATGCGTGAGGCATTGAGAGAGCGAATGACACTGACTTTTATTGTGCAAGGCATTCCAATGATGTTTGTTTTATGTAGAACGATTCCCCAGAGGCAGTAGACTTTTATTTGCAAAAGCGCACTTATGCATATAGATTATGAGCGATATCAGCAAAGAAACGGCAGATAAAGGTTTCCATCAAAGGCCCAAGCGTTTTATAACAACCGCTTGATCATGTTTACGATCAACATGTGATTCAGTTGATATCGGAGAATCCTAAACGATGAGGGAATTACGCCCAGAGAGAATCCAATGTGCCAGACCTTTTTATGCCAGCGGTCCAATCGATGCCAGTATGTAACTGTCGTGGCTTCTTGTTTGCAACAGGTTGTGCAACTATCTGTACGACTTTGATGGTATGAATTCCGGGTAACTGCGAAGATTGTCGCCATCAGTTATCGCAAAAAAATGCGACAATCTCAGTCATAATATCAGCTGAGAGCATCCAAGATTCTGTAAGGTGCATTTCGAACGTATATTTTTTGCACCAAAGCTGCGTTCAAAAAGTTTGACGTCGGTAAGGTTCCCGATGAGTCATGATCATTAATTTGTTGGCATCGTTTTTCTCCAAGGAACCGGATGCAAACTGGTTTTTCTTTTTTTGATGAATATTACAACTGTTTTAAAAGGGGGACGCTTTTGAAAGAAGGGAAAAGATGATGCGCCACAGTGATCGGTGTGGCGTCATGGAAAACAAAGATGGCGGACTCTGTTTTAGGTTTCGGCTTTTCGTGAAGAAAATGGAAGGGAAGCATGCGATGGGCGTCGAATGCATGCGTCGATGATAAACAGCTTGATGTTTCACATACCTATGCAGCTGAATTCTGTCTTCATTTTCAGAATCATCATCCTTTTTTTTCTCTCAATGACTGGCTTTCTCAAGTTCATCAATCATGTCGCCACATGACCCATCTCATTCGAAAGCAAAGCGGGAACGTCTGTGCCTCCGGGCAAAGCAACAAGCAAAAGGTTGATCCGTCCGTCTGCTTTATGATACCGCGCGCGATGCATCAGGATGGTTCGGTTCCTTAGAAAGGATTAGCGGGAGTACAATCCCTTGGAAATGATGATGATGATGATGATGATGATGCGTCATGATTCCCGGTCAGCGCGCGCGCGCGCGCTCGCTCGCCATTTTCCCGATGCCAGCGACCCTTTTTCTTCCTTTTCTTCTTTTTCTTCCTCTTTATCATCGATTGACGTCGGTGTATCTCTATGCCGCCCTATTACTCACCACCGTCTTTTGAAGTAATTGAGGCCAAAACATGGGCAACCGCCTGTGTCGAAAGTTTACTATCAGAGGCAACGCCCATTTCGTTTGAGCCTGCAGCGCCACCTGTTGTCATTCGCGATCGACAGCAACAGCAACAGCAACCGCCATTACGTTCGCGAGTGAGTGCGCCCGTCAGAACGCCCATTGAAATAGAAGACCGACCACGAGCAAACCCAGTTCGCCGTTCCTTGTCTCTACTCGAAACCAATCTTTTCCATCCATCACGTTCTTCTTCCGATCAACAGCAGCAGCAACGGAGCAAGACGCTCTATGAAAAGCATACCACTCATATTAATCGGCCATTGGGTGCGTCAAAGAGTACGACGCTGCACCAGCTCAGCCAGGCGGCTGCAGCAAAAGACACTCCGCAGCCTAATAAACAATCCAAAAGCAGCCGTGTTGCGACACCACAACCTTCATCCTCTTCTTCTTCTTCTTTTCCACTGTCACGTCTAAAACGATCATTCGACGTCAAATACCTGTTTTCTTCGTCCATTAGTATAAAAGAACGGAACGGCATTGCCATCTGGAAACGGACGTTTCATGATGCCTTGGCAGCTGGTGAAACAAAGGTTAGTCTTTTACCCGGAGAATTAGGACCTTCTCTCCTTAATCTCCAATTTATACTAGCAATTTAAACAACAATCACCGCGATCCGCTCAATTGTCACGATTTATTACTACCGAACTTTTAACGACCGAAGAGACCTATCTCGATCACCTAATCATTATCAAAAAGGTAACTAAGAAATACGCACATGAAAAAAAAGATGATTCATTTCGTGGGACTAGATATTCATGGATCCTCTCATGGAAGCCGCCACAGCCCATCCCCGACCACTCGTCAACATCAAAGACGTCCAGATCATTTTTGCCTATATCCCACAACTGATCATGCTTTCCACCTCATTACTGCGTCGCTTGCGAGATGCTCAGAAGTCGTCATCCTTGGAAGATGACCTTTATCGACCGCCGGGTGTCGGTAAAGTCTTTTGTGACCTCCTGGATCAATTCGACATTTACATATTTTATGCCGCCAACTTTTCACGCTCGCAGCGCTGTGCTGCCAAAGCTAAAAACCGTAATATCGTCTGCAGACAATTGGTGCAGGTAATGCTGTTGTTCGTTTGCGCATGAAGAAAGAGGTGCTTATTCTGTTCATTATTCATAGGAAAAACGAATGAATCGCATGGGATTATCGGATTACGCCATTGCACCCATTCAAAGAATCACACGCTACTGTCTGTTATTGAAAGGTAATTATTCCCCCCCGGCCAAAAATGAATCAGTATATCAACAGGCCACACGTTATAGATCTCTTGAAGCATTCATCACCGTCTCATCATGATTATCCATACCTTGACCGCGCTCTCAAATGCATGTCTGCTCTGGCTTTGGCCATGAACAATATTCAATAGCCCTTACCTTACCATGTACATTCTCTTTACTACTATTACTTGCATTCTCATAAAGCTACCCCCCATTTAATTTGCTCCACAAGAAGCTCCGATGAACGCGTCTCCAATTCTTTTTGGAGACGGGAGAAATGTTCGCGTCTCGCGTCGCAAATTTGTGTTTCAGCTAGTTAGTTACCTCGCCTTTTTTCCCCGAAAAAAGAAAAAATGACGGACAGTACCAAGAAACGCCATTTCTTTGAGGAGGAGGAGGAAGAGGATGGCGATGTGCCCATGAAATCTCCCATTAAAACACCAAAACGGGTCCCGATAGTACAACCAGCATGCGACGACGATGTGTCCATGTCTCGGTCGCCCTCGCCGGAGCGCCCTGAACAAGAACCCATGTCGGATCTTGCGGCGAAAACCGAAGAACCACCGCCTCGTAATAATACAGCTGTCCATTTCTTTGAGACGACTCGTGATGTTGAAATGACGGAACCGCAGCAGCAGCAGGAGCAGACAAGCTCAACCACAACCACAGTCATGACCAGTAGCAGCACACAAGAATCAACGCCTTCGTCACTATCGCTTTCGGACAAGGTGGACCTTCTACGAGCGATCGTGGGCGAACAACTTTCAGAGAGTCAGTTGGTACAGCTCTTGAACAGCTGCAAGGGCGACATGGAGCTCGCTGTGAATGCCTATTTTGCAACGACTGCCGATGCCTCCCCGTCACTTGCCCGGCCATCGTCCAGATCGAAATGGCGGCCTGATCGAAAATACTTTGGCGAAATCATTGTAGAGGGTAAACCTAAAAGCTTGGTACGTGCGTATCGAAACGATTTTCATGTACGAAACTTGTTCCAGGTTGGTCAACGTCCAAGGGCCCAAGTCCCGTGCGCGACGGCGAGCAAGTCGTGTTTGAGCGCTCAAAGCACGCTGCTGCTTCTTCTCCTGCATACACGAAACGCTCAAAGTACAGCAAACAGCCGGCAGAGAACGTCGTGGTTCGGTTCCGGACAACCAACGGACGAGAGATCGGCCGGCTATCGCGCGAAGACGGCCGCTACATTTCCAAACTCTTGGACTACAATATCTGCTCGTTCCATGCGACGGTCGTGTACGTCCCACCGGTCTTGCAGACGGGCGTGGATATCGTGCTGATGGTCCGGTGCTACTTTACCGATGAGGCATTCACGACAACGGCTGCAGCTGCCGACAATCGATCGACACAGTACAGGCCGGTGCATGACCGGGGTGCCGAGACGGACGAAGAGCGCATGGCTCAGGAACGCACGCTCGCGATCTTGTATGTGATCTGGCGGTCTGGTCTGAAGCCGACCCGGTCGGCGATCCAGCGGATGAACATGAAGATTGGAGCGACGGACGACGAGATGCGCGATATGATTGCCCGGTCCGTCCAGACGGCTGCCGCGACGACGGCGGCGACGAGAGGGACGCGATCCGAGCCGCAAGAAGAAGAACCGCTCGGCGACGAGCCGGAGCAAAAGGAGCTGAGTGATGATCAGCTGGACACGATTTATGAAAAGGCCCAGTCGTTTGATGCCCAACTGACGCCCATGGATGAGCCCGATGCGCTGGCGCTCACGCTCAAACCGTATCAGAAAAGGGCACTCGCTTGGATGGTGCAAAAGGAGTCCGTGGAGAAACAAGGAGAAGGAGGACCGGATATGCGGTCCATGCATCCTCTCTGGGAAGAATATGCGTTCCCAAAAGATCCGGATGCGCCTGAAAACAGAGCAGCCAAACTCCCCAAGTTCTTTTACTTTAATCCTTACACAGGCGAACTTTCGCTCAAGTTCCCTGAACTCGAGAGTCAGGAACGTGGAGGCATTCTGGCAGACGAGATGGGACTGGGCAAGACCATCGAGATCCTGAGTTTGATCCATACAAACAGGTTCATCCCTGGCGTGACGCCGGTCCCGAGCAATGCCGAATCGGCTTCACCGACGACGCTGGTGGTGTGCCCGATGTCCTTGTTGGCCCAGTGGCGCGACGAGGTGGTCCGGGCTTCGAAACCAGGCACGATCTGTGTGGAGGTGTATTACGGCGACAGCCGATCCACGAGCGAGATCCAGGAACGGCTGTGTCGGTGGGACGGCAGCGCGCCGGATATCTTGGTGACAACATACGGTGTCTTGATGGCTGAGTGGAGCCGCTCAGACGACTTTTTGTCAAGGATCGAGTTCTGGCGCGTGGTGTTGGACGAGGCGCATCATATCAAGAACCGGTTGAGCAAGACCTCGAGGGCGTGCTGTGCTGTGAAAGCGCCGCGCCGCTGGGCGGTGACGGGCACGCCTATCCAGAACAAACTCGAGGATCTCTTTGCGCTTGTGAAGTTCCTAAAACAGGAGCCTTGGTAAGACCCAGTTGGTTGTTAGTTATGTTGTATGTATTAACCATGATAACAGGGCATCGTACACGTTCTGGCGCACGTTTATCTCGCTGCCATTTGAAAGAAAAGACCCACGGGCATTGGCAGCCGTCAAGACGGTTCTGGAGCCACTTGTGCTTCGACGCACAAAGAACATGCGAGACATCCACGGCAACCCGATGGTTCCTCTGCCTCCGAAGCAGGTCAACATTGAATACCTCCAGTTTTCCGAGCCAGAAAAGGATATCTACGATTCGCTGTACACCGATTCCAAGACCAAGTTCTCGCACTTTTGCGCGGCGGGCAAAGTCCTCAGTCATTACGCGTCCATCTTTCAGCTCTTGATGCGTCTTCGGCAAGTGGCATGCCATCCGTATCTCGTTGTTGGTAAAAAGCAGCAGCAGCAGGAACATGAGAACAATATGATACAGACAAAGGATGGCGAGACGGTGTCTCTGGAGAGCCTGATTGAAAAGTTCAGCAAGGAGGGAGGTGCTACGACGGACGGAGAACGGGGATACGGCATGAGCGTCCTGCAACGGTTGTTGGCGCGACAAAAGGGGATATCGTCCCAAGATGATGATGGACAAGACGACGACGACGAGTGTCCGATTTGTCTGGAGACGGTCGATACGAGAATCATGATGCCGTGTATGCATATGGCATGCAGACCTTGCGTAATGGATTATTTGCAGGTATGAAAAAAGGTCGCCTAGTTTTGTTCTTTCTAGCTAAAGAGAGGCATAGAAACGTGAAGATGAAGGAGCTTTGGGCGAATGTCCGATCTGTCGAGCGCCTATCAAGCAATCGGAACTCATTGAGCTCTCTGAAAAGACGATACCGAGCAGCAGCAGCGAGAATAACAACACGCCTCAGCTTGACATTCGGCAAGCCGTAGGCGGTTACAAGTCATCCGCCAAGATTGATGCACTCTTGATACATCTTCGACGCTACGAAAAAGAAGGCCACAAGACCGTTGTGTTTTCCCAGTTTACCGGCTTCCTGGATATCATTGAAGTTGCATTAAAGCGCGAGAATATCCGGTTTACGCGTCTAGATGGCAAACAGTCTCAGGCGCAGCGAGAGCAAGTCTTGGCCAAGTTCTCGGACAAGACCTCAAGAGACAAAGTGAATGTGCTCTTGATCAGTTTGCGAGCCGGCGGTGTTGGCCTGAACTTGACCTGTGCATCTCGCGTCTTGATGATGGATCCTTGGTGGAATTTTGCTGTTGAGGCACAGGCTATTGATCGCGTTCATCGGTTAGGACAAGATAACGCGGTAAGAGTTTAAACCTTATCAGAAGAAAGAGAGATATTAAGTGTATTGTTCATCAGGTTATCGTGACGCGTTTCATTATGCGTGGCACGGTCGAAGAAAGAATATTAGAAATCCAAAACAGAAAACATGTAAGTTGTGTGTGCGCGCGCTAAAGAGCGATAAGGCCATGCTGAAACAAAAGTATGCAACAGGCTCTTGTCAATGAACTCTACATGTCTCGAGACGAAGCTCGGAACGAACGATTGCATGACTTGGAGATCCTGTTTGGTACTAGAAGCGCTCATCATTCATAATATCTTTCTGTACATTATTCGCATCGATACCGTTTTATCTACAAAAAGTGCGCAGTTGGATGCATGAAGACTGCAAAAAAGAGCAGTGTGTATTACATGTTCTCTATTGTATATCTATCTACAAAAAGTCTATACCAATACCGAGCTGAAGTCCACGTTTTACTTGGTCACCTCTAGCGGCTGTTAATGGAATACAGTAATTCAGTTCAAGACGAGCAATGCTGTGTCGATAGATCAGCCCAAATCCAGCTGATATGCTTGGTGATTGTATTAAGGAGCGTGCCGAGTCCTGCAGGCTTGTACCCATTTTCCATGGCACCAATGTACCAGCATTGATGAATGCATGGGCTCTGACGGGATACGTTTCCCATTTGGGTACTGGCGCGATGGCGCTGATACCAGCTGCCCAGTAAGCATCACCACCCAGTGCGTCCTCTACAGAACAAGTAGGATCAGGACCACCAATCATCCCAGGGAGGGAAGGACAACAGGACTTACTGTAATCCCGTGGGCCAATGCCAGCAGTTCTAAAGCCACGGATCGAAAGCGGTCCACCGAGCATGAATTTGTCGGATACAGTGGCTCTAGCAGCATCAGCCAGCCAACCAGCCCTGAACCCTAAGCTGCATACGAGACCACCCATGATCTGGTGGCAAATCTGGGTCTGCAGTTCGGTCTTGAAAAATTTAGCGTTGCCGATGCCAAATACGCCAGACAGTTCTTGTGACCACCGGAGATAGTATCCCTTCGATGGAAGCAGTAGATCGTCTCGCCTGTCTCGTACAAAGATATGGTGGATGGACGACTTCAGCGTGTGTCCAGCCTGATTCCGGATACTTTATAAACCCAAAAAGAGAGGTCAATAAGCTTCCGCTCCCGTTGCGAGACCGATGGCTTTGTTATTTACCTTAACGACGCAATATCGGCTATTTTGTCGATCGAACGCCAGGTACAGTCGTAACTTAGTTCATGGTACCCGAATCTCGACAAACCCTTTTTGTGTATATTGGTTGGCTCGGATCAGGATCTTTTTTCCCTCGATCGTATCCGTCTTACCCTGTATCGAAGGCCAAGGCCTCGTGCCAGTTCTTCATAGGAGCTCGTCAGCATATTGTTCTGCACCACGCTGTGTGCATTTATATCCAATTTCGCGTCCGGGGACGCATTGACTGGCGTGGAAAGCACAAACTAGTAACACACACAGGACGATCAGCCGACGGACGCCGTTGTTTAAACGGACGGATTTACCTGGAACGCAGAGCTATTGCGAGTACCAAACGAAGCCGAAGACTCTAGCATTTCCGCACCGCCAAACACATTACGCAGTGTAATCGATCCGTTCTATACAACACATCATCATGAGCGTAAAAGAAAAAAAGACCTCTTTGCGTAGTAGTAGTAGTAGTGGTCCATACCATATTTCCTTCATTATTGCCAATCTCTGTTCCCGTCTTGATATACAACCGACCCTTTTCCTTGACTCTATAGACCACATTGATCGAGTCCGGTGCTGCGAGCGGATCGTTCGCACGGTCGAGCAGAACCTGGACGTCTTCAAAAATATCCAGCCGTAATAACCGCTCGGCTACCTCTTGCGAGCTGTTGACGACATCCGCCACGGTCTTGGAATCAAGCACACTGGACGCGGCTTTCTCGAGGAAATCGGGTCGTGTCGCTTTGGTGCCGACCAGAATGACCGCATTCACATGGGCTGCCGATCCCGCTGTTTCAGCAAGCTTTGTTACAAGTCCTGTTTAGCAACACCTGTCGAACTGCAGAACGAGACCATTTTACCAGACGAAATAATCGTCGCGCAGCCTCCTGTTGCTGTTGCTGTTGCTGTTGTTGTTGTTGTTGCTCTAGGCCTTTACCACTGCTGCTGCTACTACTGGTAGAGCGCTAAACAAGACCCACGCTGGAATGCATTGTCGATTGCAAAGCTGTTTCTTTCCATGTTTTCTTTACCTTGTCGTCCTCCATGGTTTTCTGGCCTTTTGTACGGAAGACCGGACGAAATAAAGCCCCCCAAGCAAATTCAAGGTCACACACACACGCATGCAAAAGACTATGCACACTGCACGTACGTATAATTGGCCTCCTAAATATGTTCTTCCTGAAGGTCTCTTTACAGTCATCTCTTATGGGCTTAGAGTGCTTATTTTGGAGCAAAACTGTCTGTTAGATACTCCCTATAGCTCGTGCTATGGAGAGATGCACATAAACATACCACTTGCATTTGTTGTATGCAGCGCCACGCACAGTACGGGGAATGGTCCACATCCGGTGGTAGCAAGACCAGTCGTCGGATATCATATACGGATACGAACTAGTCAGAGAAGCCGGGTGCGTTCCTTGCAGACAAAATTCGACAGCGGATAGCGCTTGTTCTCTTTCAATAATCCTCTATCAATGCCATATGGTACCCACGCAATCGACTCTGAATCACGGATTTGCTTTCGCCAGGCGTATATCCTTGATAAACGACCGCATCTATCGCGCGGGAATAAGAACGCGGACTTTGACGCGAGACGCGGTGATTTTCCCGCGACCGCGTTTGTCTTTAGCAACGTTTCTCGCCCGATGGCAACAGCAACCAGTAGAGAAATATTTTCTCGATACGCACATACGGACGGATACACGTTTGTCTCGTACAATTACGACGGAAGGTGTGTGTCTCTCTCTCGAAGCGAATGAATGAACACGATTTAACGAAAACGATTATTGGGTTCCTGAAAGTGGACTCATTACGGGCGGCAATGACTCGCTTGTTCGAGTCTTCAAGACGTCGAAGACAGAACGCAACGCGGACGCTTATACCATTGAAGACCATAGCGAGCCTTTACTTGCCATTGCAGTTCACGTAACGTCACCTTGTTCCTGATCGATCCGTTTTCCGCAAAAACTCAAGCTGTTCTTGCTGTAGAGAGAAAACTTTGCTCTTGCAAGCGAGGACGGCGTCGTATCCATTTACAAGAGCAGTACAAACAAGTTTGAAAAACTACTCGTGCGTAGCACGGTCCCTGTCCGGTCTCTGGTCTATAGCTCGAATGGTTCTAGGATTGCCATTGCCTGCGAGTAAGTTTCCCAATCCCTCCACGACAAGAAAAAAAAAGTCGCCTGTACGCTCATTATCATCACAGTGAGGAGACGATCCGGATTGTTCTTGTGAGCGATATATCAAAGGTCGTCAGTTTGACGGGTCACACAAAGCCTGTAAAGTCTGTTGCGTTTGATCCCCTCGACGATTATCTGGTAATAAGCGGCTGCAGAGCATAGCGTCGTGTGAAACTGAAATCTTATCATGACATTCTCTAGCTCTCTTCTGGATGCGAAGGCGATGTCCGGATATGGAACATCAATTCTATAATGGGAGCACCCAGATGTATCCACACCATAAAGAACGCGATTAAGAGCACGCAGCCGGGTTCGGACATCATGGGAACTGTTGCATGGAAACCGGACGCAACGTGCTTTGCCGTACCTGCACCCGGTCATGGTAAAATGGTTTATTTTTGGCATTGCACCTTGTCATTGTCTTAACACCTTTATTGTTATTTAGAAATTTGCATCTACGCACGAAGAACATGGACTCTTACCATGTCACTGAGGGGTGGTCACACTGATGTAATTAAAACTGGCAAATCGCGAGATGCTACTAAGCTTGTTACTAAACCAATGCAACAGGATATCGTCACGCTGGCATGGTCGCCCAATGGCCGGTACATCTGTTCTGCCGGTTTGGATAATCAGTTGATTATATGGGACGTGGAGAAAAAGAGTGCCGTGCGAAAGTACACGAGTCCGGTTGAACTTTCAGACGTGTGCTGGCACCCGCGTGAAAACGAACTGGCGTTCGTAAGTAGTTAACCCCCCGGGCTCTATTGTAAGTTTGCTCAACAAGAGTGTTATTAGACGGACCGATATGGTCAATTATCCGTATGGGATGAGCCTATCAAAGTAGAGGGGACGGATAGACCACATCCGGCCAAGCGCGCAAACAATATAGACGGGGAACTGGAGAAACTGTTTGCAGAAGACGACGACGACGACACGCAAGAGACACGTCCGAGAGGAGCAGCAGTCCTTGACGAAGTCGAAGAAGAAGAAGAAGAAGAAGATGAGGACGGCGACGTAGAAATGCGGTCCGAATTAGACGACTTTGTTATCGACGACGACGGCGCTGGTTACGCGGAGCATCCGGATACAGAGCGACATGGCCGCGCTCATCTACCTCGTGGTAATAACATTGTCGCGCAACATCACCCACGCTTCCAACCGGGCGCCACCAAGTTCCGAAACATGGACCCCGTTTCTCCAGACCAGCCGCGTGAAGGCGAACGCAGATACCTTGCCTTCAGTATGCTCTGCGCCGTCTACACGATCTTTCAGGGCACGCATTCGGTAGTGAACGTTGAATTCCACGACCAAAGCCAGCACCGCAATTTCCATTTCTCAGACTACAACCATTATTCGATGGCCGCGCTGAGCGAGCATGGTGCGGTGTTTGCGGTCGAAGGCGGAACCAGCAAGCCCGTGATGGATGAAGAGGAAGACGATCAGGATAGTACGAGTTCGCTGATCTTTTATCGACCGCTGCGAAATTGGGCCACCGATTCCGAGTGGACTGTTCATTTGCCGGAAGGAGAAGACGTCCAGAGTATGTATGCTTGCTTGAAGAATCCATGATTGGATACTCTTACTGACGATGATTTATTTGCGCAGGCGTCGCTATCAACAGCACATCGGTGATCGCTGTTACCTCCAAGGGTTACGTGCGTATATTTTCGCTCACTGGTATCCAGACCCATCTGTTTCGGTTGGAAAACATTGTGGCGACAGCTGGTCATGGAACCTTGGCCATGTTTGTGTACTCGACTGGAGCTACTGTAGATGGTTGGTTATCGAACTTGGTATATTGCAACCAACCCCCCATTAACGTTGATCAACGGCTTGCAGGACAATATGATTTGGAGGTCATGTTGATGGACACGGATAGCCATGATATACTCCAAAAGGCAAAGGTACCATTGCAGAAAGGTACCGAACTGACATGGATAGGATTTTCAGAGTCATCGGTAGGAAACGAGTGAAAATAATATTTGTGGGGGGCAAGGTAATAACAAAAAAATCATAGCAAGCTGCTATATTCGACAGTAATGGCATGTTGAGCGTCTTGCATCGACAGAGGCGTTCGGGACAAGGTGTATGGGTCCCCGTTTTTGATAGCAAAGCGGTTGCAGCGGCAAAGAACCGACAAGAACGTTACTGGCCGATTGGCATGCTGAGAGACCGCTTGATGTGCATCATTTTAAGGGTATTTATTGCGTACTGAGATGCGTGAAATACCTCTGTCCTTTGACATATAAACTTTTTTTCTTAGGGAAGCAACGACTCGCCATACTTCCCGCGACCGCCAGTCAGCGATGTTGAACTACAAATGCCAACAGTACATATGGAAAGCGAAATCGGCAAACTGGAAGAACGACATTTGCGGGAAAGCATCGTTACTGCCCACGAACGCGAAGAGGCAGCGGCGACTGGCACAGAAGATGAGATGTTTCTTGTGCTCAGCAAAGCAGACGTGGAAATGGATAAAGCATTGTTGCAGCTTATGCAGGTATGCGAACGGATGTATAAAGGTTGCGATTACCGCACGATGACTAAAAAATATTATTTCGACAGATTGCAGTCAAGGCTGATAAACAACAACGTGCACTGGATCTGGTATCCGCATTGCACATGGAGCGTTCTGTGGACGCTGCGATTAAAATTGCCACGCATCATCAAAAGACGAGTTTGGCAGAAAAGATCATGCAGATCAAAGAGGTATGAACAGGAAAAAAAGACATGGTTCTTCTCTCTCTATGTAATGTTAAAATATAATCTATATAGGACAAGTTTATGAATCATCATTTACCTCAAAGACGACAAGGAGGATACCTGGATGAAGATGATGGAGAAGAAGAGGACTTACTAAGCTCGAAGCGTGCAAGGAACTGAAATCTTTTCTTTTTTTTCCGCTTTTTTCTTTCAAGCTTGCGTTATCTTGTATATAGCCGTACTTCATTTAATAGCGTTCATAATATAAACATCAATATAGCGCTGTGTCTCTCGAATCAGCAGGTGTGGTCCCGGTTGAGCACACTGCTTGTAGTGTGGTGAAAAAAAAGACATCGTCATGCTACATAAAAGCGTTCCATGCGCGAGACCTGGATTACTGTCTTTGCAAGCTCCGACAAAAAATTGACGTCGACACGGGGTTTGACACTGGCGGAAGAACCCAAGCCTCGCTTTGTGCAATTAATCACACGGAGATTTGTCTTTACCATACGGACTCCCAATATGTATGTCCTGTAGAACAACGTTTTTGCGTACGGCGTTCCTTTTTTCCCCTCATAATTTGCATATATCAGTTCGACACTGTCAGTTTTACCGCGGAGAAGTTGGCACGCACAACAAATGCTAAGTTTGGGTTAAAACAAAGGTGGCTTTTTGCCCATGGATCATTTACGCTGATACTTTTTGTGCTTACGTCTAGTACTTTTGGTCCGCGTATTATGTAATCATCTTGGGAGATTTTTACTGCATCTAAGGCTCCGAAGACGACCGGACCGAAGATCGGTCCTCTACGGTCTCGGTCTCAATGGGCCCAAGACCGACGGTCGGACCGGACCGCTCGGAGCCCAAGTGACTACAAGGTCGTCCCATTTTGGCAAACCTATTTATCTTTCCTGTAGTTCCCATTCCATTACACGTTCGCCCAGATGGTTGTATCCATCGTTCTGTCACTATCATTAACGATGACTGACGGCATAAAAGGTCTCTATCATTGATCAGCAGGATGGCGCGGGAAGGGGCAAACCTTGTTTTGATTCCTTTGTGCAGGAGATAAGCCACTGTTACAATGGGTCTCCAGGAAAGGATACCATGACGCCGGGGACCGATCCGCAAGTCTGCACGACAGGTCAATTGAAAGAGTGTCTTTATACTTGAACATTTTTAGCTTTTTTTGCGCTCATTCCGGACACTTTATGACATGATCATGTCAAGCAAATTTAAAGCCAAGAAACCAAAGTCAATCACGGATCGCAGGTTTCTGAAGAAATAGAGTTCCGCGTGCTATGGGAGCAGGGGTTCATTGATGCATGTAGATATTAGGTGCGGATAAAAGGGAGGTCGGCAGTCAATCAGACTAAGAATAGACCGTCAGGAAAATTTTTTGTGGTGCTCTGAAAGTGTGAAGACATAGATATCCATGTAGTATCCAAGT
>JSYX01000262.1:0-46189 GCA_000787465.1 Thermomucor indicae-seudaticae
TTTATTACGAGGAAGGGGAGTGTGTTATTCCTACACTACTGAGCATCATCTATACGACTGTAGCGGAGACAGTAAGATGAAACATGTCCACTTTTTGACGTATCTTGGATGGGAAATTTTCCTCTTAGACACATCACTGCAAAAATTGTTCATCGAGAACGAATATTATCAAAACACAAATATGCGTCCCAAGTTATAACAAAAGATAGCCCGATGTTGACCCGGTTATACTACAAACTCGCACAAATGGTCGTATCGATGATTCCGGGCATTTGCGTATTAGGTACCACAAAACACTAATACAATAGCTGAGGTCTACGATCCTCGCATAACTATGCTAAACTTAAAGCGCTTATCCTCATCTGAAGACTTTGTTGTTGTCGTCGTAGGTGTCAAAAAGATAAGCCGCCGCTTTCTGCCCTATGCCACCTACTGACAGCATTCCGGATCCACAGCTAACGATGAAGTAGAACCAAACTCTACGAGAGCAATAAAAGAAATTCGGAATTGTTGTTTGATCGCAATGCCCAAACGCCTGATATCATCAACTTCGGAAAAGTCATATGGAAGCTCCAAGACATCCACTTTGATATCTCCAAATGACAAACTTACGCGCATGGTAGTCCCACTAAAGCAGTCTGCCTGTCTTACGGCTCGAAGACGATGCTAAGGTGGGGTCGTCATACAAGATCATCCATCCAGCCCGAGGTCGACAGAGCCAGCAACTTAATTTCGCAACTGATACTGATGTGACCACTGCAGGTTAAGCTAGCGACCGGAATGGATGCTGTGCAAGGCAATAAGGCTGCCCACTTTCCGATGAATACGAGACAGTTGTCCGGCCTAGTGCAATGTGCATAATACAGCGCATCTCAGATCTGTCCTTTTTCTCTGCAAAACAGCTGACAATCGTCCGTTCTGTATTTGAGAAGCCTTTTGGCAAGAGTACCACCGACGAAGATAAAGAGTTCCAAATGATTCGCATCGAGAATTTTCAGTAGGCAAAAAGCATCGTTACCGGGATGGCGTTGCGATGGCAACGTCAATGTTAAGGCACAGTCAAAGACTGAGTTGGTTGTTTGACCCAGGCTAGTCGTCGTTTTGTTGATGCTTAAACGGCCGATGATCCTCCAAGTGCAGGTAATGCTGCACATGTTCAAAGAAGTTTTTGCTGTTAAGGCCAGAAGTCTCCTTAGTTGCTAAAGGCTCCAGTTCGCTTTGATCAGGATTCTTTGTTCAGCCGTAAACACAGTCACTAACTGGCGGTCGATGCCCTGTAGCTCCACCCAAACAGTTTTGCTTCCAAGAAAACCTTAACCAAGGAGAGAGAATGAGCGTCCTCACTAGCGTTACCGGTTTTGCCGCGTTTGGTGTTCTTGTTCGTACCTATGCCCTGGGCTTGCAGAAGCGACCGCTGTTCTCCAGTAATTAATTTCTAATTTATACTTGTTGTAAAAACGCGATTGACTCTTTCTCTCTGCTAGATCCCAGTGGCCACGCTGCAGCTGCTTTTGTCTTTGGTGGTGTTGGTTATTTTGTGAACGGCTTATTGGAACGACAGGCAGAATTAATCGAGGGCAAGAAGGAGATTCTTCTCAAAAATCGCGCTCGTGCCGAAGAAATCGCCAAACAGCAAGCAGCTACTCAGTAGAACATCTCGTTTTGCACAACTGTTCCCTCCCCCGCAAACAGAGAAATTTTGTTCGAAATGCGATAGACATTTCTTGATGTATTACCGGATATGATATTGCATTGTCCTCCTTTTCTGAAAAAAATAGTCATCTTGGTCAGTCATCTCTGATTCTGCGAAGAACATCCTGCGGGCGAGCGATGGCATGGTTCGGAGGGATGGGATTACAGCGAAAGACACCGGGTCTATAGATTGACGAAGCGATGTCATATTACATGGATGGCGCTTTCTGCAGTCCTTTGTGTGGCTTCTTCAGATAGCACAATTGGGTCTCATTTCTGTTCAGTAACACTCAAGATCCCTTCCAGGGTCAGGGAAAATACTACAGCGTCCGTTGTCCATGACTAAAATCTATGTGGGTATCTCGCTGCCGCGGCCATCGGATATGTTTTTTGCCATGTCGCGGACTGGAAAACGTTGAAATGCCTACCGTAACCTCATTAACACTTGTACGTGCACGGTTGACTTTTCATCCATCTTCCGGTATACAGCGGAAGGCAATGAAAGATGAGGACCACAGAATATACCAGTTCTTTATTACTTGCGTCTGACGATCTTCCTTTTTTTTCCATCTCCTACCTTTCTTTTGCCTTAAATGAATTAATGCTTTCGAGGTGTACTCTCGAGCGTACGAGTGTAGAAATCCCATTTAGCGCACGTAAATGGGACTTTGCTCCGGCGAGGTCGTCGTCCGACTGACTAATCTTATTATGTTTCAGCACTTAAATACGCCAAACATTAAGAACTACTGGGTAATTCCGAACCAAGAAGAGTAGTACATGACTGTTAAAGACACTGGCGACTTCCACTTAGCAAACTACACAGAAGACTCCGCGGAAGAAGCGAAAGCAGAAAGAAGTGGTTAACGAAACGGGCATCAGCCCGGCCTTACAACACTGAAGGTCACCTAAGTTGGACTGTACACCTCTTTTGAGACTCATTGCTAATAGATGAGCTAGGCACTATAATCAAGCGAGAGGCGATACGGCGTCTAGGGTCACAGCCGAATTGTTATGTAAAGGTGGAACACATAGATTTATGAATAACTTCCCATTATGCTTTAGCCTTGACCGCAACGGCATTTGAGATATGGCTGAATTGATCTAAAAGATATAACAAGCGATATACAAAAGGTACGGATGCTGTACTTGAAGTTGCCACACGGATTGGTATTCGGTTTTCGGGGTGGCAATGACGGACATGAACAACGCAATTGACCAGGCTACCGCAATCGGTGAAACAACTTATTTCGCTGCATACGTGAATGTGTTGACAGGGCTGCAAGTTGACTGCATCCGTGAAATACACTCAAAAGCCCTTTGCTCCTCTTAGATTAAAAGTATTCAAACGACACAGAGAGACGACCATATATATACGAAATGGCCAGTGTCGTTCTATATTGGTCGCCAATAAGAAATGTGCTCCTCGGAAGATTGCCCCTGGATCCTCAGTACTATTACAGAGGAGTTGCGATCATGAAACCGTGAATACATCAGAAGAGGGACAATTGAGCCGATCGACCAAAAGATCTGTAGAATCCATTAAATTAGCGTTGCCGGTTATTTAAATGGATTTTCTTAGGATCACGGATAAAAGTTGTCCGCTTCATCATGACCAGTCGTGAAAGACAACGGGAGTCCCAGTTGATGTTGTAGAAGACTGGCCTCTGTCGCCAAAGGGGTATCAGGACTCTGCTTGGACCATGACCACTGCTGTGTGATCCGTTGACTACACTGAGACCTTTGCGTCCGCCGCTGTTGACCAGAAGTAGGGATTCTTTCAAAATGAGTTTACATTCTCTGCTGAAAACAATTCCTTGGTCTTCGCTGGCTCAGCAGCATCACTGACGCTGCGCCGCTTGAAAAAGTTTTCCTGGAAAAGCGGAGAAAAAGGAAAAATGCCAAGTCACAAAAACTATATAAAAACGTTGCCACAGGCTGTATCGGGTCTTTTTTTTCTTACCACACTTGAATTGTTGTGAGGGCGCGAGGGCTGCGTTCGTTTCGGCGAACAAGGTTCGTAAACATAGTTTGCGTTCTCATTTCTATTCAAGTTAGATGGACGGATCGGCTGGGAGGGAGGACCTCGGTCTTCTCTCTTTGGAAGTGGATCCTTGTAGCGTCCTTCGGGATGCTCGGTGAAGCTTCTAGTCGACCCACGCGGTAAATTCCTGTCCAGGCCGTAGCCGCTATGCGGTGATTGCGGGTTGTGGGAAACCTTACCGTGGCCATATATCCATTTGTAAAAGTGCGAAAGAAAACGACAATAATAAACGAAGACAATTGCGAAAAAAGTTGATCATTGCTGTTTCGCGTACTGAGGCTTGGTGTGGCAAAAAAAGCGTCACAGCCACCTTGTTTAGTAGAACCATATTCACAAACGTTTTTTATTTTTCTGTATCTACTCATTCTTTGCGAAAGATTTCATTTCCACTGATTCTTGTGCCTTGTATTTCTGCTGATGGTGTTGTTCCCGGACTCTGTCAAGACCTTCAACCATACGCTCTTTAGCAATCTTGGTCGCTTCTCCAAACACGGTTGTTAAAATCCGTTCGAGTGGACCCCACAGATTGAGTGCGTAAATGATGTAGCCGAAACTGATGCACAACACGAACAAAACCAGGTAAATTGGGCTCTTGATGATGGCCATGAACTCATTCCAGCCCAGAGCAATCATGACTACTAGAAGCCATGTGGGTATTTTGGCTGTTGTAGCAACGATGGACCGCTTTGCTTCCAAATAGAATGCGTCTGACTCGCGCTTGAAACGGTTTGTGATATCAATTTGCTTTGCTTCGCTTAATATGGTCAAGGATTGTTTGAAATCAAAATCCTATTAACGCATGCGATCGCATATCAGCGACTGGCCTTGCATCAAGTTGAAACTTCTATATAAATAAATCGTGAACTTACGTCGTCCGATTCGATATCAAAGTCAGGGTCTTGGCTGAGATCCACTTTGGCAAAGAGGGGAATCAATGTCAGTGCCTTGCATAGTAGTAAAACCATGATGCGTTAGTATATTCGTCGTATATAGACTATATGCTGCACATACATCATCCCGAGCACGCTTAAAGTAGGAGTCGATATCATCTTCTGGTTTCCATACTCGCGGTAAACCTTTATCATCATAACGGAATTTCTCTTCGAATCTATGAGAACAGTGGTTAAAAATCTGTTGCCAACACAGTCAAGCCAAATTAGTCACCTTGAGCGAAGTTTCAGTAAAAGCATATTATCCGCCAACTCTTCATCGACCTTTTTACGCAACACAAGCCAAGCTTGACGCTGTAAACCTAAGACAGACTCTTGTAACTCTTGCTCTGAAGAGTTGAAACCTAAAGCGCACTGGCATTGAGATAACAGACATCATCTGACGGTAACGTCCGCTTACTTTTGGCCTTATCCACCAGCAGTTTCCGTCCGTTTTCTACCGTCTCTTTATACGCTGTGATGATACTGTGCCAGGTGTCTGGTTTAGGATTGTTAAGTGCTATTGACACCGGTTCTGATAATTCGTTTTCGACTTGTTTCTAAGAGAGAAATCGTTTCAATACTAAAGCAAACTGCATGCCCGTCGTCCATAAGCGTTCTTACCGCAAGAGCCTTGCTCATCTTCTTGAATTCGTCTGCTCGGGCTTGTGCAGAGACCTTTGCAAATTCTTCTTCCAGCTGGCTATGTTCATGGCTATATGACCAATCCGTATCGGATAGCACGATTGCTACAGTACGAGTGAATGAGTATGCTTGTGATATTTTCTTGTGCTACTTTACCTTTTGCACCGGTCAAGAAAAAGTCATTCGCCTCTTTCAGACAGGACTCCACGGCCTGAGCAAAGTTATAGGATGGCTTTTTCAATTCAGCCTATAATTGTGTAAAATATCAATATTAAAACGCTCACCACTATATTAATCTACCAACGCATTCGTTACCTTTAAGTTATCCTCAAACATAGTAATGGCTTTCTTGTGGAGGTTCTTGAGTTGACCCACAAAGAACACGTTCAGTTGGGTATTCAGTTTAACAAGCATATCTTTCCGCTTCTTTTCGTATACACCGCGATGATATCGTGAGGCGTTCTTGTCGAACGACTGTATTGCTTCGGCCCGAATATCGTTCATCTGTTTGCCTAGATCCGCAATTGTTTCTCCTTTTTCAAGGATCGGGTTCTTGAAAGGCGCTATTCTTTCACTGAAAACTTCAAATGCAGCCTAATGCGACACTCATAAGAGCTCGTGGAGAACGAAGGCTTATCATAATAATTATACCTACATTTGATATCTCATCGCAGCGATACTGAGCTAACAGCTCCTGTTGTGTAGGTAAATCCAAGTCCTTGTTTGACAGAATCTTGTCCCAAATACTCGAAGCATAGACATGATAACCATCAGCTGGAATTCGCTTGTGATATTGTGGCAAGAAGACGTAATTCGGGTCTCTTGGATCATTAAATCTGTATTAAACAAGGTTAATAACGCTACTAGTTGCTGCTATTTTCGTTTCATAACTTACCTGCGTCTTAGCTTGGCAACCTCTTCATCGAACTTTTCAGGTAACAGAATTTTATGTGGTAAGCCAGTAAACATAAAGTCAAAGTAGTCATGGATCTTGCAATCTTCCAAGCCCTCGGGCTACATAAGTCACATCAATGAATGCTGCTCGTTAAGTGTTTCCGAACCATCAAAATACATACCTTGGCCAAACCAGCCCATATCTTTTCCAAATCGGCCTTTAACGTATTAGCCAAGTTTTCGAGGGGCGTGGCACCAACGTGATCACGGATAACAATCAGTATCAATGTCTTCTCTTTTCTGCAAGATAGAAATTTCAGGCTAAGTCAACACCCGCAATGTTTCGATCCGGCATAATTATATGCTTTCGAATGCCCGCGGCCTCAAAAGCAATTTGAACTACTCACCCCTTCTGGTTCTGGAACAACTGAAGATTGACTTCAAAGACGGTTTTCAGTAGACCCATATTCGCACCTTGATACAATCCAACTTGGTGTTCCCAAAGGTTCAAGATAATCACTTCACTCGTTGCCATGGAAAATAAAGCTGACTTGCGCTCGAAATCCTGGTCCTCTCCACGCTCACGGCCATCGGTACCCTCGACATCCATCACGAGTACATGCATGCCTCGACCCCGAGACATCCAGATACCTTTGGTCGTCTGACTGCGGTTATACTCGTCCATCACGTCAAATGAAGTTCCAAAAAGCCGGTTCAGGAGAGTACCTTTGACACTTTTATCAGATGCCCGTAAAACAGTAAACGAGACCATTTTCACTTACTTTTGCCGGTACTTTGAGAACCAAATACTGCGACGACATTGTACTCAAATCCAGCATCCGCCAAAGCCCACTTGCTCATGTAGCTTGGTAGTTGATCACTAACATTTTGCAGTTATTTATTCCCATGGTCAATGACTGTGTTGGACTAGTGACTGAAAGGGGGAAAAGGACTTACGTAAAGTTCTGGTTTTCGTCGACAATTTGGAGGCGTGGAATCTCGCCGCTGTCTTCATCCCAAGACTTGATTGTGCCATTCGTGTTTGACGTCTGTGATTCTTGCTGAACCGTTGCATTGGATCTTGACTCTGTTACAATTGTACCGTCCATAATGGCAGAATGTCTATGCGTCAACATGAAAGCGGAAACATGAGTCAGCATCCTCAGAGTTCAAAAAGAACAAGGCTCGCAATCAGGTTCCCTTTGCCACGCACCCTTGCGCGGAGCAGGTGCTAGTCATTCCAAAGAAGAAGGGGGAGGATAGGGAGATATTCGCCACACACCCTTACCATGCAAACTTTACTTACAGAGTAAAAAGGAGACAAGAAGGGTATGTACGGGTGGAAAAGGGTGGAACGTCGTCTGCTCTGTAAGAAGAAAACGAAGTGTGCAGCTCGCGAACGCGCGGAACTGGAAATCAAGTATGCAGCCAACGAAGGGCCCACCACCATTGACATCACATGATAGTCAACCCGGCGATGATTTCTTTTGCTTCCCATCCAAGTCGATCATTGTGAAGACGCAGACTCTTAACGCCCTCGCTGCCAGAGTTTCCACAATCAATTGCTTGCAATTGAGCGAAAAGTAGAGACTGGGTCTCGGCTGCTGGGCGGGACAAGAAAGTTGTTTCAAATTCAAGAGCATGCATCTTTTGTGCTACCTTTAACGCGCGGAATGACAAGTCGCGTGCTTTGCTCGAAGATTTTTGAGCCAGTGTCAGCACTGCCATTATGGCAATCGACATTTGGGCCGAGACATTACTGCGGCATTACTTAGAACGCCAAACTACCGTGCAATGAATCGCCAAATGGCTGGCAGATGGAAAGACAAGGCGGATGGACATTTTCGCAGATGATACATACTTTGAAGATATGATTTTGCAAAATGCTTGTATGAACGGTCACAGTAACGATGTGGCAACTTTTGTGGTTCAGAGAACGCTGTTAAACGCTTCATGGAGCTCAATCGACATTGAAAAACGCGACCGCCTGTTTATTGACTTTTTTCTTTCTTGATCGTTCGGATATAGCTCAATTCGTGAACGGAAAAGTCATTAACGGTTCCTAGTCCGTTGTCTAAGAGAGCAACGTCTTGGAGGGTCAGAGTGACCGCAATAGCTGGCATCGTGTAAACGCCAACCCAGTTAAAGAATCCCCCCTTCCAAGTGAACAGGCGATTGGAAAAGATTTTTTCGCTTTATATAACTTTTTAACCAGCTCCGCTTTAAAACTGACACAGCTTCATCCACAGTAACTTCCCGAGCTGTTGGTATAACACCTGTAGATGGAAACGGAGTGATATATATATCTTCCAAATTATATGAGCATCCGTGCCTCACTTTCCAAGCTGAATTCGTCTTCTGTGTTGTAGCCGCAGGGTTCTCAAAAAAGTCCCTGCAATCGTACCGAAAACGTGGTAGAACATCATTAGAACGACTAAAGCGTACACAGACGATTTGATCCGCAATTTGAGGGAGAAAATAGCTCACTGAAAATACCCAGCGATAATACAAATGATGAAACAATTTGGATGCGCTGTTTGAGGCGACAAGTACGACTAGGATACCACAAACCGATACTAACGTTCGTGAGCAGTTGTCAGCTTATCATCAGGCTTTCTTTCGAAGGCCGTAAGAGGAAGCTAATGACGGAAAGTCGGGCTTGGCTTGTGACACAGGAATTTGCCGCCCTTTTTTCCGTGTCACTATTCTCAAGTTATTTCAGCTGCTGGTCTAGCAATGTCCTCGGCAGATCCGCAACAAGAAGACAAGCAGCCCCTACTCCAGGAAGAGACGTCTGGCCGTGCACCACCGGTAACAGCTGTTTCCGGTGAGCAAGCAACCGCAGAGTTAAGTAGCGAGAGCCCTGAAGGTTAGTCATAGTAGCTGTCGAAGTTTGTTTGGCCTTGTGATCGAATGCGCTGGTTGTTAGCCATGACGATATTCGAAGCGGCTCAACGAGGCTCTTTCCACGCGATCCAATACTTGCTGGATAACAAGAAAGCGAGCGTGAATGATGTCGATGCTCAAGGCGCCACGGCATTGCATTATGCAGCGCTTGGGAATCACGATGTCTGCGTAAAGTATCTTATTGATCGGGGAGCTGTGGTGGATAAGCCGGCTGGTGATTTACAGGCGACGCCGCTTCACTGGGCCGCCAGGTAAGGTTTTGTCATTCGGAAGGAGGCGGGTTCTTCGCTCAAGAGAGAGAGATAATACAGGAACGGACGACTAACGACCGTACATCGCCTCATAAAGGAAGGCGCGAATCCTGCTCTAAAAGACGGACAAGGATTTAATGCACTGCATCTTGCTGTTCATTCTTCGCACGCGATGCTGGTGATGTACCTATTATTCCTTGGGATGGATGTCGATGCTGCTGATAACGTGGGTGGACATACACCACTCATGTGGGCTGCGTATCAAGGCGAGGCATTAACGGTGGATCTCTTGTTGCGGTTTGGAGCGAGCGTCACGGCCGTGGATCATTCAAAGCTGACACCACTGCATTGGGCTACCGTGCGAGGCAACAAGTTGTGTATTCGAAAAATGTTGGAATATGGCGCGGATGCGCATGCGCGCGATCAGAATGGCAAATCAGTCATGGACTTTGTTCACGAGAAGAAGCTGGAACGCGTCTGGAATCGTGCTGTTCTCGAATTTGATGTCTTGGCAGAAGGAAATTCATCGCAGGAACCAAGGATTGGCAAGTATCCGGGCTCAAAAGGACGACCGATGTCCAAGGTAAGTGATGTAAATCGCTTATCATTTACAACTGAAATAATAACCTCTCGGTTAGCGAACAATAAATACGATTGTATACTTCTTGCCGTTCTTTGTACTCGGTTTGGCATTCAAGACACTGAGCGTGATTCCGTGGTATGCTGGTTTACCGCTGGCAGTGCTTGAATTCATGGCCATGCACGTCGGTATCATGAAATATCTTATTCCGGCTCCAAGTCACGATGCTTTATGGAAGACACCTTACTTTTCATGCATTTTCCAAGCTTCAGCATTCTGGGTTCTTGTGACCTGGATATTTGTTGTTCTTTACGGTAAGCTACTTCTTTTTGATAGGGACCATCCGTGTTACTGATATATCATTCTTTCAGCGACTTCACACATGTTATTGACAAATGTAATATTTATTGTGAGCTATGTGGTAGCCATGTCTGCGTTTTTCCGCGCAGTAATGGCCGATCCTGGCTTTGTAAACAACCAGCTATCCAGAGAAGCCCAAAAAGAAGCAGTTTTCGAACTTACAGAAGAGCAAAAGCTGGACGTTCGGCATTTTTGCGTGACATGCATGGCTAAAAAGCCTCTACGGTCCAAACATTGCAAAGTCTGCAATCGTTGCGTTGCACGGTTTGATCAGTAAGTTGTGGCAGCAAAGGTCGATCGGTAACTCGTATAGAGACTGAAAAAATGCTCTGGCGCACTAGTCATTGCCCATGGATATTCAACTGTATCGGTGTACGAAACCATCGGCCGTTCATGATATTCTTGGTGAACATGGTTATCTGCATCATCAGTTTCGTTTGCCTCGCATTTGAATGTAAGATAGAGTACATACACTTGTACAAAAAGTTATTGTGGCTGATGTTTCGTTAGACTTTGCTACCACGGCGCCCATCATTGACCAAGAGCCTGACAGCACTTGTTTCTTGGGATCAACTGTCTGTAGTTACTTTGCTTACGACACGTGGACATTGGCACTGACACTGTGGATTTGTCTGCAACTCTCGTGGTCTGTGGGTTTACTGTTTGTACAATCATATCAAATTGCGGTTGCGACAACTACGAACGAGAGTGCGAACGCCCATCGTTACGGATACATGAACCACGATGATGCAGGAATGATGGCTCAGGTTGCAGCAGGGCCTGGTGGCGGTTTAGCGGGGAGTGACGGACCCGGTATAATGTCATCAGTAGCAGGAGGACATCGTCATCATCATCACGCAGGTTTTTGCCCTTGTCTACAACTATTCGCTGGAGCGCGTGCCCTGCACAAGGCGCGATCAAGACGGAGACAACTTGGAAGAGGTCGTGCCAATGTATTTGATCAAGGGTGCTGGGCAAACTGTATCGAGTTTTGGTCAAACGATGCGCGGTCGCATAACTGGTACGAGCTGTACGATGTAAAAGATTTAATGTACAAGCCAAAAGAACCATTAAATCACCACGAACAACCCGACTTGAGAGCTTAGAGAGAGCATCACATGCATACCCTTTATTGTATTCCTTCTTGTTGTTTATCAT
Source organism: Thermomucor indicae-seudaticae (assembly GCA_000787465.1). Classification (NCBI taxonomy): domain Eukaryota; kingdom Fungi; phylum Mucoromycota; class Mucoromycetes; order Mucorales; family Lichtheimiaceae; genus Thermomucor; species Thermomucor indicae-seudaticae. Next base: position 11,458 of record JSYX01000262.1, read on the forward strand.
TAGCAAATATTCGAGAGCGATATTTCCTTTGCATCTCTTCCTTGTATGATAGCTCAAGTAAAAACTGGAAAAGTTAGTCTTTGTCTAAATGACGCCTGTCATTGTGTTACAAAACTAACAATCGTAGTGCGCACTGACCACCAAGCGATAGGTATCGAAAATAAAATGGCAGGGTATTCTTATCACCGGTGTTGCAGTGGCTTGCTTTTCATCCTTGCTTCCTTATTCGACCTGATCATAGTGTTTCAGAGAAAAGAATCTTTCACGCCGTCATACGGGAGGAAGTTGACTCAACTTCCCCGTAATCTGATTTGCTGGCACTTGTGGTATGACACACGTTTCGGGGTTCGGCGCAACCATGAAATCAGATTTTTCTGTAAGCAATTGTCGCCAAAGAAACGAACAAAGCCTCATATAGAGGACATGAAGTGGTCATAAATTTATGCTCGTTTTACCGGAACACGGGATGGTTATCGCTGTCTTACAACGGATCCGAGATAGGCTTCAAATTTATCATTTCGAGGAAGAGGGACATTCCGTGTACGGAAGAGTAACGATTACTCACCTTTTCCAAGCCCGCTCAGACCCCTTCCGAGGTGCAGTATAAAAAGGTCGACGATATCGGAGCAGCACGTTTCTGATCTGACGCACTACAAAAGTCTTTTACTATCTCAACAATGGATCTCTCTTGGTGCATTATTTGCGACCGTCACTGCACTGAAGACAACGTAAGTAACCACGACAACAAATGCAAATGGATGTAGCCATTGACGATATGCGTATTAGTTGTACTGCTCTGAAGCCTGCCGACTCAAGGACATTAGCCTGCAAAATGGACCTATTCCATCCACCACCACTAGCAGCCCATCGCAATCGCCACTGTCTTCTCCGAGCGTTTCTCCCTTGTTGTTTGCATACTCTCGTCATCGCTATCCATATTTCTCCTCTGAATACGCGTTTTTGCCGTCACCACCAAATGGTCCTTCGTTCAGCCTTACTTGACGGAACGGATGCTATTATTGGTCAAGACGATACTTGTGCCTGCGCGGCTCACTCGGTCCCGAAAAATCATCCGTCACACCCGTGCGCCACACTTCCAAGTGGAAAAAGACGGAAGGAGCACCGAATATAGAAATCTATATTATTGTTTGTCTACCTATAGCATAATGTTGCCATGCAAAAGAAGAACTTTGTACAAATGAATGAGTGGACAAGATGAATCGTTTCTTTGTGTCTATGGATGTGTCTATGTACGTCTATGAATTAGGTCTAAGGATGATGATGGTGATCTTGTGTAGTGGTGATGATTTGGGTTTGTCGCATAGCCGGGCAGAACTTGAAGTGCCATTGATGTCGGTCGCGTGTTCCGAAGCCAACGCTGCAGTGAAGACAATAAAACCATTGACGCACGTCCATGCGAACATTCTGATCTTCTTGATTTGGTGTAGAGGAGGCGCTGTTGGATCCGAGAAGTGTCGTCAAGAACTTTGGGCCGTGCTGCATGATGAAAAGGAAGGAATGGAATGGGGTTTGTTGAGCTAGAGAAGAGAAGAGTGAGTCTGCAAGATCAAAACTTTTTCGCGATTATTTATAGTAAGCAATAAAGAAATAAGAAGCTCGAGATCGCCTTTGTTTATTACATTGCCAATCATCCAGGAACAACGAAATACAAAAAAAAAAGATCTGATTCGCCCTCCCCCTTATTTGTACAGTGTTTTCCATACTGGCGCACGCTAATAAATCACACATGTTTCAATAGCATGTGTACTTTATAGGATGCATATCGATGTTATTGTATAGTAAACATGATATTGAAGCTCTTTGTCTTTTCTTGAGTGGTCTATTATTTTTGGACTTTCTCAATACAGAGCGGAAAGAAGCTACTAGAATGCTCTATCCATCCTTTTTATATCGTCTGTTGCTTGCAGATCCTAGAATCCTTTGTGTTGTTGTTTTATCCTTCGCGAGTCTCTGACACTGCTCGATAGGATCTAGAAAAGGAAGGCATTCGCCGGAGGAGGCTTTTAGGGTACTTTATTCCCATAGGAATTTAAGATTATGTAAGACGGAAAGGGGATCATTTAGTCGATTCGCCTTTTCTGGACGTTGCCATACTTCGGATCATGTGCATATGCAAGCCTGCTTCGTCAACGAAGCCAGACCCTGTGGGATTGCATACCCTGAAATGACTCAAAAACAAAAGCGCGTAACTTAAACCATGGAGCTTCCTTGGTGCAGCGCACGGGACGTTTTGTCCCGATTCGTGTGCGCTTACGCATACACTCCATATCAAGTGCATGATTACTCAAGCAGCTTTTCCCGATTTGTGTCCGCTTTGCGTCTTTTCTTTCGTCGTTATAACACCTGCGCCATCTCTACAGGGTCTGAAGGCGATCGGAAGCCTTAGTGAGAAGAAGCGACGACCAATCCTCTCAGAAGACGCGGGAAGCCTCCTTTCGATATCGTCCGAGTAGTGGGAAATCGCTCTCAAAGTTGGCGAGGCATCTGATTGCGATAATTCCGCAGAAAAGGGAAATATACCTTACAGGAATTTACTCCAGGCGCTATCGACACTGGCAGACCGTACGGACATACTGTATCAGCCGTCGTTGCTTATGGAGGTCAACATGTCTTTCGCTTCGTCCCTTATGGACGATTATTTCTATAAGTAAGCAGTATGCGAGGGACGGATATACGACAAAAAGCTTACTCGTACGTGGGAAAAAATCAAGCGATTCCTGTCATCTGTAGACGCAAAGCGCCGATTTTGCAATATCAGAAGCGATAGAAGAAGCCGTTCTCCAAGGCGCGGGCCTTTGCATATATGGTGGTGAGGCAAGGCCTCACCGCATAATGCATCAATTCGCTAACATCATCCCGATGTTCATAGCGAAGCAGCTCAAGTCGCTACCACAACACCATGTTCAGGCGTTTGTCGAGAGATTGGAACGGCGATGGTACCAATGGCGAGCTGGACGCATGGCGCGGGATGAAGCGTCTTCGGATGCAAACGAGACTTCATCAGTGCATCACACAAAACACCAACAGCCATACTGACAATTGATGGGAAAAGTCTCGACGATACAGAAGCCAGGGGTACCCTTGGATTTCGATGCAACCGCGCCCCAATATTATGAAACAGCTTATAGGATGTACGTATAAGCTGTACAAGAAAGAACATTGTGATCAACTTTTTGCTCAAGTGAGCGAAAGCACAAGGCAACTGCCCGAAAAACAGCTTACCTGGCTCTCTTGCCAGGTATGCTCTGCATAACATCCAGTCTTTCCAGGAGCTCTCAGGCGCAGAACGATCCCTGCCCCACATGGCATTGCCAGGCATTGTAAATGTCTTAATTGGCGCCGAGGCAGGCCAAAATTTGTAGACCACTCATGAAAAGACAAAGAGTCTTCAATATCTTTTAATTACTGTACAATATAATGATATGCATGCTATAAAGTACACATGCCCTTAAAGCATGTGTGCCAACCAACATGGAAAATAGTGTACCTGCTTTTGCTGGAAAGCTACCCGCGGCTCTGCGCTGCTATATTTGGAAACGAGTACTTCCAAGCATGTTATTATCAAAGGAGACTAATCTGCTAGTTTGTTGTAAATATCAATGGATGGAAGGAATCAATGCACCTCCTGCATTATCCGCTTGTTTTACCCCACAATGTCAATAACCTAATAAAGAATTCTTCCGAGGAAACAAACTCCAAATAAGTACACTTGTTATTATTACAGTCCGCATCTCCTTTCACATATTTCCTATGCACATCGATTTATAGGACTTCTTCTATTGGCTGCACAGTGCAGATCCCGCGACGTGGTCAATTCAAATTAGCTTGCTGCCAATGTTGGTAAACAAGCCAATGTTCTGTCCGTGCACTTCCTAAATTGCTCTAGCACTTGAGTGGGCAACGATATACCCTATCAAAGAGGTAGCACTTGTGTCGAGCAATGAATTATCCACATTAGTCATGGGTATTGCACGTTGGCCGGTGACACTCATTTACGACTATCTAGAGTCATTTTCAACATGCAAACCGAACCTAAGCATGGCTCTGCTGCTCTTATTACAGTAGAAAAGAATATCCAGCTCAAGTCAAAGCAAAAAGGCTCAGTAGGATCATCTAGTAAGCGCTACGTTGTCGATGCAAGGAACAGTTACTTCTGCTATCAATTTTGGAAATATAGTATCGTCGATGATGCTTTTCCAATAACTCTCCTTAAGAGATATGTCCATAACCAGCGTCGGTGTCCACTAATTCATACTAGAGATCACAGATGTCTCCGTCACTGGCACTAGCTAGAACAGCGAAATATAGAAATATTAACGGTAAACTTTTGTCTTGTTTTACAGCCAATATATTGATACAAAAAGACAAACCGACAGATGACACATTGTCGCATTTTATGATTGGATTGATTAGGGAAAACCAAAGTATAGCTTAGGCCTTGACTTCGCCTTCAGCCTTCTCCTCCTCCTTCTTTTCCTCAGTAGCAGCAGAAGAAGCTTCCTCCTTCTTGTCTTCAACATCAGCCTTGTCGAAGCTCTCGACAAGGTCAGGGATCTCATCGTCGTCATCAGCACCAGCAGCGCCGGCACCCTGAGCATTCTGGTAAGCCTCAGCAAGCTTGCGCAGGCTGGCCAACGAGTCAGGGCCCAACTGGCTCAAGATACCAGGGACTGTATATACATAATGAGATTGGTAATTCTACAAACTCGTCTGTTCAAACTTCATGCTTACCCAATTCAGTCAGTTCCTTTTCAACAGAGCGGCCGTGGATAGCAAAAGTGTTGGCATTAACAGCGGCCTGGACTGTTTTGTTCGGGATGTTACATATATATAGCCTACAGCAGCAATAGCAAAAGAAAGATTCTTACATACCACGAGGAGCGTTAAAGTGGATGACCTTGCCATCCTCCTTGAACATGTTGACTTCCTCAATACCACCAAGAGGTTGAACGCCGAGCTTCTGAAGGGCGGCCTGCAGCTTGCGGTCATCGCCACCAGCCGACTTGGTGACTTTCTTAACCTTACGACGAGGAGTACCTATTATATAATACATGAGAAACTCGATCCAATTGCAAATCCGGTGCTTTCTTCTCCCATACTAACCCTTGCCACCAATGCGGACCTGGGCCTGAAGCTTGGCGAGTTTGTCGATGTTCATTTTCTACGTAGACAATCGTTTAGTTTCTTTGATTTCATCGTCGGTGCAATCATGACAACAACAACAACAAAGAAAGCGCAAATGAACGTCTCCAGACAACGACACCCTACGTGGCGTGTCTCGACGCGTCTTCAAGGCAGTCGACAATCTCGTGGAATGAACCACAAGCCACAGCAGCAAGCACACGCATGTCAAGCTGAAATCATGCTTAACTTGCTCAAGATGGAATGAAGAAAAAATAATAGAAGAACGGTGTACTTTACGGAAATGATAATAGCGCAATGACCCTGAGGAAAGAAAAATATGGAAACTAGTACACACCTTTTCGATAGGCGTGAAGCGAAAGAGGAAGGACACACTTCACGGTACAAGTCTGCTAAAAATTTTTTGGCTGCCTCGATCTGATTGGCTCAGTCCCACGCTCAGTTCCATGCTGAAACTCGGCAAATGTCGACTCGGGTCAATCCTCTCTCGCAAGACGATGGGGCTACCTTAATAAACGTTATCTCCAGAATGCGCGGAAAGAGTGATGAGTACAAGATTATGCGCTGGCCTTAAATAAGGTGCATGACAGGGAGGCATATCAACATTTTTGGGAATGTGAGAGAGCAAGGGTTATGAAAAACCGAATGGCGCATTGTTGGAACGATATATTCTGTTCATCTTTTTCTTCTGTCTGTACATGGAGAGCAATTCTGATGCATTGCCCCTGGATATCATTCTTCACGTACTTTCGTACTTGCAATTGATCGATTTATGCCGGCTGTTAAACGCCAACGACGATTTGGTATCCGACTATTGCCGCTATGTCTTACAATCACGCGCCAAAACGCAAGCATGGGAGCTTGTTTTGTTGACACCAGAGGGATATGCAGCTGCCCAGTGTAATGGCGATCTTGGTTACCAGGCCATTGCCCGGTTCCGGTGCGTTGCTCACGACACGCGTACGGAATATCTACGTTTTGTACCATGCGAAGATCATCCTTGCACACTCACACTATGGGATGAAATGCCTACAAGCTTGACGGTCGTATGCACTCAATGGATCCAACCTCTTGGCGGCGTACAGGTTGTGCCAGTGACATTGTGGAGAAGGGACGGGCGCCATACATTGGAGGACAGTGCTGCGGGGATTCAGATCGCGTACCGTTCTTGCGAGAGTCATAGTATCTGTCAATTATGTCACCGCCACCAACGAAGCGTATTACAGGTTTACTTTGAAAACATATTCGTTTCTTTCGAATGGTTAAGACAAGGCTTATTGGCATGATCACAATATTATAGTGATAAAAGCGAAATTGATTTCAGGACAAGGCGAGTCGGAGGAAGGGCGCGTGAAGATCATAAAGCAGACTGTTGATAGACACATGCAATTTTCCATTGCGAGTTTCCAGAAAAGGAGTTGGTTCCGAGTGGCCCAAGAGTGCTAAGTTGTCAGTCAGTTAGTCAGTCCGGCGTACGTGCCGGGTAAGGATAACCCCAAAAACATGGTCCTATCTTCACGGCGTAAAAGGACGAAAAGTTTCTTGTTGGGTTACAAAGGAGGAACCCCATGTAGGAAAAGGGCAAGTGAGTGGTTGTCATGAAGTGTTGTCCGGACCGGACACGGTTCTTGGACACATCCCAGATCAGAATGAGTCGTGAAGCAAGCTCACCTCTCATTTGCTGGAACACGGAGTCAGAAGATTCCCCGCGTTTATAAAGCATATGAAGATTTTCTTTATGTCCTTTGTTTTCTGGCACTGTCCAATGGCCCAATCGCGTGCGAAGTTGCCAATTCTTATAAAAGAGGCTCGATCATCCATCAGCCGTCGCTTTTCTTCTCATTATCATCCACTTTCCACTGCTATGCCCGTTGTTGAACACGAGCAGCCTCTTGTAGCCGCAAACAGGAAATCCAAACTGACAGCCCAGATTTGGGCTACTTCACCTTACTATAATCAAGGCAAGATGCTTCCATTCATCAAGCGGCAATTATTCGTGCTTATACCAACTATTTTGGATAGGTACTGCCATGTCGCTTGAATCGAGAATGCACCTAGGACTCCGCGGATATGGGCCTATCGGCGTGGAAAGTCTCGATCTTCAAAAGGAACGTGCGTTAAAGCAGCTACGATCCAAGCAGACGGCGCTGGACAAGTACATGTTCATGGCACAGTTACGAAACAGCAACACACGATTGTTCTATAAACTGGTCTGCGACGAGCTTGAGGTATGCATATATCTACCGCGGAATGCTACCATATAGTACTCTTACATTGTTTTCTTTAGGAAATTGCCCCGATCATCTATACCCCAACTGTCGGTGAAGCATGTCTCCATTATTCTGAAATCTTTCCCTTCCTGGCACCGCCTGGTAAGTGTGCGAAGCTGTCTGGAGGAAGCATGATCTTAATTTGCTTTGCAAGGTGCTGCCGATGGTTTGTATATCACAATCAATGATCTCACTCACATCAAGGATATCCTTTGGAATTATGGCAAGAACTGTGATGATACTCCAGCTATCACGGTGATTACAGATGGCTCACGTATCCTCGGACTTGGTGATCTGGGCATGAATGGAATCGGCATTCCTATTGGAAAGCTGCAACTCTATGTAGGTGCAGCTGGCATTGATCCTCGCAAAACGTTGCCCATTGTCCTGGACTTTGGTACAAACAATGACAAGTACCTCAACGATCCTTTCTACCTTGGCCTACGACAGAAACGCCCTGCTGATGCTGAGGTATGTAAGAAACTCCTTTCATGCCAAAGTATGCCTGTAGTAACAGGACATATTAAACACCCTGATGTTTCCTTTTGTCAGTTTTACGCCGCCGTGGACCAAGTAATGCAAGGCTTGTATGATGTCTATCCTGACATCTTGGTGCAATTTGAAGACTTTTCTTCAGAACATGTAGGTTGATCTTATTCTTGGAGTTCAAAGAATACCCAACTAATAATTCCACTGGATTAATAGGCGTTTGGGTTACTGGAAAAATATCAATACAAGACGTTTTGTTTCAACGATGATATCCAGGGCACCGGATCGGTTATCTTGGCAGGCTTCATGAATGCAGTGAGAGTAGCCCGGGAGAAAGTGGGTCTGGATCCCAAAGCGCATCGGATTGTCTTTTTCGGCGCAGGGTCGTCTGCGATTGGTGTCGCCAAACAAATCCTCGTTTACTTTATGCGCGAGCACGGTTTGTCTGAGCAAGAAGCCAAGAACGTTTTCTACCTAGTGGACAGCAAGGGACTGGTGACTTTGGATCGAGGTGACAAGCTCGCTCAGCACAAGGTGTATTTCGCACGGTCCGACAATCATCAGCAGCAGTTCAAGTCTTTATGCGAAGTGATCGATTATGTCAAGCCTACAGCTCTGATCGGTCTATCCGCCCAGCATCAAGCATTTACGAAGGAAGCCATCGAAAAAATGGCGGCCTACAACGAGTTACCTATCATATTCCCGCTGTCTAACCCGATGACTAATGCCGAGTGCACCTTTGAGCAGGCGATGCGATACACCGACCATCGCGTCCTGTTTGCGTCCGGTACAGCCTTCCCACCATTCGAGCTACCTTCAGGCGAAAAGAAGTTTGCAGGCCAAGGCAACAACATGTACATCTTCCCAGGCTTCGGCTTGGGCGCCATTCTGGCCAAGGCACGGCATGTATCAGACAGCATGGTCTATGAAGCCGCGAAGGGTTTATCTACCTCGCTTTTGCCGGAAGAAATCCGTCGTGGTGATTTGTATCCTGCCTTGTCTCGTATCCGTGACGTTTCTGCTCAAGTCGCTGCCGCCGTGTGCCGCCAAGCCGTCAAGGAGAAACTGGCTCGTGACCCCGTCCTGCTAAGCATTGCTGCGACTGGCGATCAAGAAACCCTCTTGGATTTTGTCAGAGCTCGCATGTGGGATCCCAACCAGTCTGACTATTTCCAATTCCCAACTTCCGCTTGAGTTTCCTATGCACTCTTCTCTTGTTTGCGTTCTCGAAATAAAGATATCATGTCGCATAACAGGCGTAAAAAGAATATAGGCATCGTAAATCATTTTATTTGCGGCTGCCAAACGTAATCTTTCGCGCTCTAATATCATAAGCGACGGCAGGACGGACCGAAAATTGTAATACAGTCTGAACCGCTACCTAAACGTAATGAATCGATTTGCCTCATAGACCCGTTTACTGACCTACGTAGTCATCGTAAACCGGTTACCGATGACCATGCCGCCAGACTGACATACTTGTGTATATAAAGACCTGCACAATGACAGCAAAAGAAGAGAAACCATCAAGTACATCTTACATTCAAAAACATGCGTGTATCTGTCAAGCTCAGTCTCTTTTTGATGCTTTTGATCTGTATGATGACGCTCAAGGTTGCAGCTGGTCATGGTGGCCACTGGGATGACGACGATGACGATGACTGGGATGAATGGAAGAACGACGACAACAACAAGCCGGGTAGCAGCAGCAACAACCCTCCTCCTATGACATCCCCTCTTGCCCCTCCGCCACCCTCTTCCGATGGCACCATCCCTCCTGACGGTGCTCCTGCCAATGGTGGTCTACCAACACCCTATCCTTATCCTTACCCGTACCCTTACCCACCTCCACCGCAGGGAGCCAGTGGTAACAACGGTCAACCACCTGCTACCGTTACCGTCACTGTAACCGAGATCGTGACGGAAACGGCGACTATTACTCAAACACCCGCTCAGTCTTCAGACGACAATGCTGGTGCCATGTTGAGGTAAAAAAACAAAAAATTGTCCTTTCTGGTTCCTAGAATAATAATACTGATTCTTGTACTTTTTCAGCGCCCATCCGTATACCATGGTGGTGGCCATGCTTGCCGCTGCTGGTCTCGCATCCTTTCAGTTGGCCTAGATGAAACACTAATATTTTTTCCACCGTATTACCTGTTAATAAATCATTTTTAACCCATGCTTTAAGCGCGTGTTTCTTCCTTTTACAGGGGGGACGTGATTTCCTTTCCCTCTTTCCTTGCTTATCATGAACGACGATCCTGAGAAAGGTTATTAAATATACATTTTGATATACAGAAATACTGATATGAATTTGCAGAATATGTACCGCCGCAACCTCCTCCAAGCTACCAACAGACCATCGATGCGACTGGCAGATATAATCCACCAACCCCTCCTCCTCCTCCGCAAGCCCAAGGCTACTATGCACCTCCTCCACAACAGCAGCAGCAGCCGCCACCACCACCAAGTGGGCCGCCCCCAATGCGACAAAATCCTATTGTTGCATTCTATGCACCAGCGGACAATCAGTCATTGGCCTGGAAGCGTCGCACATGTTCCATTATCGGCTGTTGCATCATTCTAGGTCTAGTTGTTGGTCTGGCGGCCGGCTTGACGTACAGGCGATATTATTACAACAATGTATATGGTTACGGCTATTAAAGATTAATGTAATATCTTTGGACAGAAGCACCGTGAGCAGCTTTCTTCGAGCTGGCGCAATCGAAACAGAGTCCGTTGCGAATGCGAGGGTTTGGGCATGCCGGGTAGTCATTTCAGGGGATAACATTAGAATGGACGATGTTTACCCGAATCTGCACGACATTTTGGGACAAGATCTAGAGCACAAGCACAAAAGTTTTTGTGCCCGAGAGACTATCGCGAAAGCATAGTGATGTCAACCCATGCACTGAGTGAGGTGCAGACGACTTGTGGTGAGCATTGAAAAGATGCTTGTGTCCTGTTAATCTTACGAATCAGAAGTCGTTTGCTGTGGGGAGATCATGTCGCGTTGGTGTTCTCATGCCCGTATTCTTCATGGGAGATTCTGTGAACGATGTTATCCTTTTGAATCGCTAGGCGAAAGATCTCCGTGGCGTTGCTTATAGGAGACCGCCCCGTGTTCACTAATAGAGATCAACAGAAAGGGCGCCGTGAACAATAAAAAGTCTAGGTAAAAATAACTATAAGGAGCCTATTTCCGAGCTGATGGTGCCCCGTCCCTCACGCCACCTCAGGAGCGAGCATGACTCATACGAGCTCGAGAATCTATGCAACTTGCTGCTTCATATCGCCAGGTAACTTTCCTAGACCAGACTCTGAAACCGGGACGAAGTTTTGCCTTGCTAACTCATCGCGACGAGTTGACCTTTAACGGGTCTCCTGCACGCTAATTCTCAAAGGTGCGGACGGAAGAGGAGTTTCACAAGGTGTCGATGACGGTCGATCACATCCGAGGATTCCATCCGAGGAATGGGCGCCAATTGGAAACTGAAGCGGCGCTATAACACTGACTTTGTGGGGAGGGGCAAGTACGTCATTATCATCGGGAGGAGTTCTCCCTGGCCCTGAAATTTCAATGAAAAGCTATAGAATGAGTGGGTTCGCCATTTGTGAGGCTTAAGTTTTTTCCCTCTTGTTACGATTTGAATGCTATGACCATCGTTTTCCCGGATCCGGTGCTCCCGGAGCCTCCGTGCTTTTTTCAAAGATTAAGCTATTCGCTTTGGCACTTTTGTCGTTACCCAGTTGGCGTTAAGGTAACTGTTCTCTTATTCTTCATGGATCATGTAACATACGACGAATGGTAATTTACGAACGCCCATGGTAAGCTCCTGATAGGAAGTGAGAGAGGCACTGCAGTTTAGGTAAGCTGTAGAACGAATCAGTCAGCTATGGTTCAAAGACAATTGCAGATAATTCATTGATATGACGAGCTTCTGCCTGTTTAGGATCCCTGCTGATAGGGCTTTCTCGCCCGGGAAGCTGGGACGGTATTCCATTAGCAAAGGCGGATATCCGAGATTTAGTTTGCCCGTGACGAAATCATGCATGATTTGTCACAATATATCTTCCTTTTTTTACTGCTTTATTTACGTATGGTTATTATAAAAAATAGTACGTGAAAGGGAGGTGTAGAGGGATTGCACGCGCCATTCCCTTAATAATCACTGCGAGATATGCCGAGATACTTCTCCGTGATAACTGTGGAATAAGGACAAGGCTCCCAACATGAGGTCAGAGGCGGTGAAATCTGCAGTAAAATGGTAGGATATGGCGTGTTTCAATAAAATTTAGGCTAGTGTCCCTGAAGTGGGGAGGTTTCCACGAATAGGATCGGAGCGATTCCACTCAGACAAGGGAGTTGCCCCTACACTTACAGGGGAAGCAACTTTCGAAACAAAGGGAAGCATATAAATAAGAATCGAAGTCGCCCTGATGTCGTGCGCGCACATTCGCCTTCATCTCCTTTCTCTCATTCTTTTCTATATAATAACGCTCCATTCATTTTATATATACACAGAAGAAAATAAATTACAATGAAAAAGCTTTTCAGCATCCAAGGACACCTCAACTTGCCGCGGTCACGCTCCATCGTTCGTCGCAACAACAAGGTCGGTGATCAAGCTACGGAGCAGAAACGGGCGCAGGACAACAACAACGATGTTCAGCCTCAACCTTCCACATCATCCACTCTACTGGACCACCACCGTCATCCGCACGAAGCAATTACAGCCCGTGTTAAAGGATCTCTTCGCTCTTCCCCAATCTATCGATTCTTCCACCGACCAAGCGTGGATTCTCTCGCATCCTCCTCCAATCTTTCCATTTCCTCCTCCGTTCAACGCGAACGTCGCTTTTCCGCTGAATCAGCAAAGTCGGTCGAATTTGAAGCGCTTATTGTGGACCATCCTGGACGCACTCTACGCGTCACACTGACACCCGTTTGTGCAGCATAAAAACCCTCCTCCATCCACCATATCTGAGTCATCCCAGTCTGATGCGCTGCTAGGAAGGATGTACATAAAATTAAATAATACTTTCCATACGATAATTTTTCCCTTTCCAAACACCCTCCCTTTCGTCCACAATTGGCTCGCTAATCTTTTCTCTCTTTCAGACCCGACTTTTTACGCACCTTCAGCTCTTTGCTTATATATCAGTGAACTTGATCTTTTCCTGACCCTTTACATTCAAACTACAAACACAAGCACATGCACGGCTGTATAAATCCCCGCTTTTAATTCTATGAAACCCACCTCTTTCCACTGCCATTTCCTCTTTTCCCACTGACCTCAGACATCCAGCTGGTTTGGCCTCAAGAAACAGCTGGCATCCATTCAGTTTTGCATTAATAAAGTTTCCCTTTCATTACATGAACAAAATGGAATCACTATCCTGATTTGCCAGACATGAAAAACGCGTCAACTTAATAATAATTTCGCGCCACAGATCATCCACAGCGCAATAAGTCCAAGGCCATGTCTGATATATTCCCTTTTGCTCTCTCTACATCCATCGTGCCAATGCCTGTGACAAACCATATCAGGAAGTTCTTTCGATGGGCATTCGTATTTTATTGGTGAGTATACTATATACTTGGGGAAATGCCGCGGTCCACTGTAGAGCATCGCTCGTCGCAAGCTGAAGAACTGGACGTTAACAAGGCCGTCCAGCCAAGTGAATCTGGCAATTTGTATATCATGCCGTGATTTACACAACGCATAAGGAGAAGCGAAGGATGTAAACCGAGCCCGGGCTTTGACTGCAGTCAATGGTGGTTCGCGCTTCAAGCCAGTAAGTTGAAAAAGACTGCTATTTAGATGAGAGTCGGAGTATGAATCTTCGGATTTTTAATTGGAGCGCATGCGCCTTGCTGCAGACGCAACTCTCTCTCTTCAGCTTACGACACCATGGAGGAAGACAGCACTGCATTTTATAATCGTCGACTCGACGAAGACGAAGAAGAAAATTCGGAAGAGGAGGAGGGAGAGCACGTTGGCTACGATCAAAACGAACATGATTCAGACGAAGAGGAGGATGAAGAAGAGGAGGACGAAGAAGAGGCACGCAAGGTAAAGTGGCAAGCCCAATAAATAATTCAGCACATTTTCAAGAAGATAATTAGTAATCGGGAATGAATTGACGTCTTGTTTACGTACAGGTTGCTGAAGGCTTCATTGTCGACGATGAAGAGGAACAAGAAGAATCAGACGATTCTCAGGAAGTGGCTGTCCGTCGACGCAAACGAAAGAAAGTTGAAGAATGTAAGTTCAAGACAACTCTTAATTTTACTACGGAAGCTTTCTAATTGCTTGACTTCTGTTTGGTAGTTGATGAAGAACTTGATGAAGAAGATCTTGATCTGCTCGAAGAAAACACAGGTCTAAAACTGTCTCGTTCAGAGGTAGGGTCTCTCGGTATTTTTTCTCTTGTCTATGACCACCTAACATTTCATTTAGCCAAAACTCAAACGGTTGAAACGTGGACGCGAAGAGGAGACTCCACGAGAACCTGAGCGCACCAGTGTGGAAAGATTTTTCTCTGATGAAGAGGAAGAAGTAGTTACAGAAGATCGCAAAGATTATGTCGAAGATGAGGATCGCTATGTGTCACATGCAGATTATCGTCGCCGAACAGCGTATGATGATATGGATGATTTCATTGCCGAAGAAGATGAGGATGAAGTAATGGAGGAAGACCGTGGAGTTGACTATGTGCATGAAGCCCCGAGACGAGGCAGACCTGCGAATCCAATGATGGACATACTTCCCGAGGGCTTGAGCGAAGAGTAAGTGAACGTCAATCGTATAACACTTTGCATGACGCTAATAGTCGATAGTGTCCTCGCTGATATGTACGATATCTTTGGCGATGGAACCGACTATGAGTGGGCTTTGTATGACGAAGAGGTTAGCTATCCTTGTGTTTGAGTGATTTGAAAGAGCCTCGGATGTACTGACCGATCCTTGGCAGGGAGAATATGCTGAAGAACAACGTGAGACGCAACTCGCTGATGTGTTCGAGCCCAGTGAATTAGCAGAACGCATGCTGACAGAACAGGACGAGGAAGTGCGCTTACGCGATATACCTGAACGAATGCAAGTTCGATATGTCGGCTTGCAGAAATCATTCGACAAAACGCCAACAGACGAAGAAGTGGAAGCTGAAGGAATTTGGGTTGCACGCGAGCTTGCACGAGCCAAAGGCTTGAACAAAATTCTCGATAGCTTCACAACCGCCGTCAAATATGTTGTGTCGTTCATAACGAAGGAGTATCTAGAAGTGCCATTTATCGTCGACCACCGCAGAGATTATTTCGTTCATTTCGACCGAGAGACAGATACCACCGTCGAAATACTGACGAATGATGACCTGTGGAAGATTTACGATCTCGATTTCAAGTATCAGAGTTTCGTTAATCGAAAGGCAGCATTTCGTGAGTTCCTCGCAAAATGCGTAATCAACGATGAATATGTGAATACTATGATCGAAAAGGCGGAAAAGATTGAGGAAATTGTCGATCTTTCCGATTACGTCCATCTTAAGTATTCCGATAACATCAACGCGGTTCAAAGGCAACAAAAGGGACCAAAACGACCGGCGAGCAAGTCTCTATATGACTTGAGCTTGCAGACGAAAATTGGAGACTTTTTACCGGTAGGTATCGAAACTGTTAGACTTGTGGGCTGTATTTACTGATAAACAAATGCAACTAGCGTTTTGGCTTATCGGCGTCCCAGTTTGGTTCCAATTACTTTGAAAATCAACGGCGTCACTTTCCAGAAGATACCCAGACAAGTCCAGAAGAAGAGGCTCAAAATTTTGTCAACGCAACCTTTAGCGAACCAGGGAAAGTCCTTAGAGGTATGGGACAAGGTAGAAGCTGAAAAAATGGTCAGATGCTTATTCGTGAGTCTAGCTACAAAAATGGTTCTGGCTCAGGAGATCGGCTCCGATCCTTTGGTGCGCAAAGCTATACGTCGCGATTGGGAAAGTCGGGCCGTTGTCAATGTTAAGCCGACCGAGAAAGGATTCACGGTTATTGACGACCTTCATCCCATGCATGTAAGTTCTTATGCAACATTGCAAGTAAAGCTTTGCTCTAAGCATCTGTAGCCTTTCAAATTCCTACACGAGAAACCAGTATCCAGTTTCCAAAACGGCCAATTCTTACACATCCTCAAGGGCGAAGAAGATGGCCTGCTTACGATCAGCATTACCATAGCAGGTTATGATGCATGGTTTAATCGAGTTGCGGAATATTACTTGTCTGACGGTTTCAGCGATTCCGCGCAAAGATGGAACGAGCATCGCAAAGAGGTTTTGCAGGCAGCCATAACAGAGCATCTAGCACCACTAATGGAAAAATACATACGTGAAAAGCTGCGGATCGAAGCGCAGGAAGCTATCTGTGATGCAGCGTACAGGAATCTTTATGCCAAAGTCAACGTGGGTCCATTCCGAGGGCCGGATGCAGATCGGTATAAAGGTGGAATACCAAAGGTCGTAGCAATATCGTCAGGCAACGGTGGGTTTAACGATCCGATTGTGGCTGTCTGCGTCAGCCACCGTGGAAAGTTGCTGGACAAAATCGAGGTTCCATCGCTCAAAGATGACAGACACTGGAAGCAGCTTTCAGAATTTCTGACGTCCAAGAAACCAAATGTAGTGGGTATCGCCGGTTATAACGCTCAAATACGTCATGTAATGAAGAACATGCGCCAAATGATACACGAAATCAATTCCGCCTCGAGTTCCAACTCGCTCAAGATAGACCTCCTTGCCGTGGATGACGAAGCTTCGCGACTGTACAAGAACTCAAAGCGAGCTATTGAAGAATTCGGGGAATACTCGGAAGTAACACGCTACTGTATCAGTTTGGCACGGCGCTTACAATGCCCAATACTTGAATATACCGGCTTGGGTCGAGATCTTCTGACAATACGGCACCATGAGCTGCAACATTTGGTTCCGGAGGATATGCTATTGTCTTCACTTGAACGTGCACTTATTAACGTTGTTAATGATATGGGCGTGGATGTCAATGCTGCAGCCAATTCACCTTATCTGGCTACGGCATTACAATATGTTTGCGGACTTGGGCCAAGAAAAGCTCAAAGCATTTTGAAGAAGATAGAAACAAAGGTAGTGTAGTGCGATGCATGTGTACTATAAGGTTGTGTTCTGACTCATAGCTTGATTTAGGGCGAATTGGAGAGTCGGTCAGCATTAGTAACACGCGGAATGACACCTGCCATTACATTTATGAACTGCGCTAGCTACATCCGGATTTGCGACGTAGAGGATGCGGATATCCTTGATAACACAAGGATCCATCCTCAAGAATATGATCTAGCACGCAAAATGGCAGGCGACGCGCTGGAGATCGACGAAGATGAAATGGATGATTACGAGTCTAAGGTCGCGATTGTGAAACGCGTAAACCAAGAATACCCCGACAAACTAGACGACTTGATTTTGGACGATTATGCAGTAGTTTTGGAGGCACAATACAATGAACCTAAACGCCAGATTTTGGAACATATCAAACTCGAGCTTCAGAAGCCGTACTATGACAGACGCCAAAAGTATACTCGACCGACAGTAGACGAAACATTTATGATGCTGACGGGTGAAACGCCGGAAACATTGCGTGAAGGATTCATTGTTCCAGTAAAGATCACGAGTTTACGGAACAAGATGGCAACCTGTGTGTTGGATTCTGGATTGGATGGTGTTATTTACGTGGACGATGCATCAGACAGGCGGATAATGAACGTGGCTGAAGTGCTTCGGCAAGGCTCCACAATCAACGCTAAAGTTCGGCTTATTGACAAGGATAAATTCGTTGTTAATTTATCATGCAAACCTTCTGATACCAAGCCTGGCAGTGATATTCCGCTACGCAGACGTCCCAATGACCCATACTACGATTACCAAGAAGAAGCAAGAGAAACAGAAAGGCGACGAGCCCTGCAAAAGAAAAAGGAGAAGGAGCAGCGAGTTGTCAATCACCCGTTGTTCCAACAGCTCAATTATAAGGAAGCTGAACAGTTTCTATCTGAACGTCAGCGTGGTGACCTTGTTATCCGACCGTCATCGAGAGGGCCCGACCATATTGCTATTACTTGGAAGGTGGACGAAGGAGTATATCAACATATTGATGTTGTTGAGCTGCGGAAAAACGGCGAGATATATGGTCCAGTGCAGTATAAGGTTGGGGATTATACTTTTGATGATCTGGATCAGCTTATTGTCACCTACGTTGAAGCCATTGCTGCAAAGGCGGAAGAACTCATGTCACATCCAAAATACCGATCGGGTGGAGCCAAGGCATTAGAATCCCACTTGGAATCGTTAACGATGGCGAATCCAAGACTGTCTGCATATGGATTCTGTCTGAGTGACAGGCCAGGCTACTTTATATTAGGATTCAAGTTAAATGCAAAGTCGCCAGCAGTCAAATGGGTAAGTCTTTGAGTGAGTATGGGGAACGACTGGCCACTGATTAGTTTCGCTTATAGATTGTTAAAGTATTACCGAATGGGTACAGACTTCGGGACACTTCATACCCTGTGGTTGGGGATCTTATCAATGGCTTCAAGAGAATCCAAGCGAATGAGGCTCGCAAGCGAGCGTATCGTTAAACAAGAGAGTCCAAGCGAATCTAATCTAAAAACAATAAAGTACAATAGCTCGCATGAGGAACACTGTAGGGTTTTTCGTCTTCCTCATTAGGTGATGTTCACCGCATTGCTATACACGTTGTGGGCAGATGACGAATTTTTGATCATGTTTTTTCTTTGTTTTTGGCCACGCCGTTGTCAAATGAGCTTTAAAGTAAGTGGAAAAAAATAAGCAGTGGTTTAGGTAGTTGTAGATTTGTAAAAGTTTGACGGTCATCGCGATCGAATTTATTCTACCTTACGGCGAATGCACACACTGAAGCGTTCACTGTTTACACCGCTCTCCACTCTTTCATTCTTCTTTTCCGCAGCCGTCCACGGAAAAGGTATTTTGTTAAACGGTTTACGTTGGTCCCGGTCGAGATCTCTCTCATGGCGAAGGTGTTACTCATCTTAATGAAGAACAGGCCTTTGGCATCTGCTACCGAACTGCGCATTTATGAACTCGGCGACTTCTTGCACGCGTTTCGGCTGATGTTTTACAAGATAACGGGATGCCCTTACGAGTTATGTCTCCCAAATTTGGACAATGATCAACCAAAGCATCCTCTCTCTTTAATCATTGGTTTTTTGTATGTTGCTAGCGAATCAGTGCTTATCAGGTCTGCAGTCATCAAATGACGCGCCGTAATTTTTGTATGGGAATCCTCCTTGTACAAAAACTGCTGTAATTACTCGCAAATGGTACATTCTCACACGTAATTTGAATTTCACATTTACTGCAGACTTTACTCTATCACAAAGCGATGTTTAGTTGAATAAACTGTAAGTATCAATATTTACCCACATTAGCATCACCTGATTGGTGCATTGGTGTTGGGAGCGCCGGCGCATTTAGAGCTGGCAAGTCCTTTATACCTTGTGCTTCCATAAAGATGACGTGCCAGCTCTAAACGCGCGAGGGCTCCCAACTTAATACGCGACCGCGGGATGCGCCGCTTCCAACTAAATATAAATGGGGGTAATTTTCGACCAAAATCCTTGCGTCTGTCTTCTTTTTCATCATGTCTGATCACAAATACCCTGGCGGTTTTCTTACTGTTACTATCTGTAAGTCATTGGATAACGCCCTGTTAGCCTACTTGATACTCATCACAAAGCAGTCGAAGCCAGGAACCTCGCAGACCAGGATTGGTTTAGCAAGGTAAGAAGGGGGAGGACGCTGTATTTAGTTTGATACAAAGGATAACAAGAATCTTCTTCCTTTCTTGCTAGAATGATCCTTATGTGTAAGTTTAGATTTCTTTGTCTCACTCTAATAGCCACTTACCAGAAAAATGTCGGACTTAGCAAACTGGCTCGATGAAGATTTCAAGCAGTATACGAGTGAATTATCCAACACCAACAGCCCTGTTTGGAACGAGACCTTTACGTTCAACATCCCCAAGGGGTCGTGTTTCCATTATCTGTACCTGAAGTTTTTCGATAAGGACGTGATTGGTAGCGACAAGATTGGCAAGGCTAAGATTGACTTCTCTCGGGTCTACGAAGGCATCACCTTTGACGAATGGTATGTTTTCAATCGGAAAGATAATCTTTCTGCTAATTTTGGTCTGACTAGCACGGTGAAGTTCACGTTCGTATTGAATTTTTTCCCGGCTAAAAAGACAACCCGCTTTCCTATTGTATATCCTCCATGATTGTCACCAACAATAGGACGTTAGTTTCATCATTATATGCCTTTCGTTTCTTCCGGTCACAGCAACGTGTCTTAGTTTCGCTGAACAGAGCATGTCTGACAGCCGCAGCTTACTGGGTTTTTCCGTCTAATTTGCGCTTATGAAAATTGCTTTTGCGCTCATTTTTCATTTGGTTGTTTGGATAAAGGATGTTCGCACAACTGTCATCATAAAGTTCTAGATATCCTCTTTGCAAGGGTTTGCTACAGCGTGCACTGAATTATGACACGTGGAAAATATTCAAAGTCTCTTGCCAACAATGATGATAGATTTTGTATTTCCAAGGGCTTGCTACAATCATGCCAGGTAAGCTGTCTCAGCCAAGATAGACACTTAAACAGAGGGTGTCCAGTGCATGTACTACATACTTTTCTCTTTTCTTTCTTCTCAATGTTACAAGCGTCCTCAAGTCGCACACTCTTTGAAACATTATATGACCATGCTGTTCATATCATCGACAAGAGTCTGTCAACGAAGATCATCATCAAGTATCGATTTATTTGCTCCCCTTTCGCGCAAGACCTTTGACCAGTGATAATCCTACTCGCGAGGCAGACAACGAAGGTCTTTTATGGGTGCGATGAAGGCTGTTACCAACGGCAAGGGTATGCTTTGCCAAGTTATTGATGCAAATTCTAATGATGATCCTAGGTTTTTCCCCTCTTCATTAGGGGAGTCTGGGACCTAAACGGCGGGGATATGGGTGGGACATTCGGGTTTTCTTCAAAATTGAGCCCTCTCTGCGTCGGCAGTGGCTGCCCCTCGAAGCATATAGGTTAAGTGTAAATGATTGTCTGAAGCAAAATGACAAATGGACTGACAGGATATTCTGATTTCTCTTTTCCGTAAATCGTTTTATTTTCTCTGCGCAAAATCTTACTGTAAATTTTGAAGAGTACACCTGTATAAGCCAGGGTGTCAGAAAGCACGCATGTCCACACAGTCGCTTGTTTATATGCAGTTTAACGGTACCTGTTACGTTCTGAAGATCATGAATGCAGTATAGTTCACAGCCGTCGTCGCTGAACATCGTTTACCCGAGTAAAGAGGAATGCAGGAGTTGCACTCGATTTTCGTGGTTGCAGGGCACAGAATTTTTGCGTTTTGTACAAAAGGGAATTGCGTAAAGAGAATAGCGCACAATGCAAGGAAACCTCCCAATGCGCTTGATTGGAGCGTAACGAATTACTCTATTAAGACAGGATATGGTGCCCGGGATTTGCGGCAAGCATCTTGTCTGCCGAAAAACCGTTGTAGATAGCCGCAGAGAAAAAGAGCGTTGGTACCCGATTTTTTTTTATTTTGGATATCATGAATACCAATCCAGGAATAATAGTACAAGACTTGCCATGATGAGAAGAAACAGCACAAACTTGCGAGTTCCCCGATTGTGTTCTCGAGTCCCTATAAGCTGCAGATTACCCTGCTCAATACGCTCCGTTGAAGCTATAGAATCGGCGTAAAGACGGTCTGTCTGTGCTGTTTGGGCTGCCAAGTGCTCCGTCAATTGATTTTGAAGCGTGGATATCTCGAGCAATGCCTTTTCGGCGTTACGAACTTGATCCAGCGTGTGATTAAACTCTTCGAGCATGGCTGAATTTTCTTTTTCCAATACTTGGATTAGTTCTTGAGGCAATTCCTGATCCATAGTATCAAATGTCTGTTCCTTCTCTTCCTCTTCTTCGTCTTCTGTATAGGTCATTGGCTGCTTAACTGTCGTCTGGCGGAACAGCTGGTTGTCTGTCTTTTCCAGAGCTCGGTTCAACCGTATTTCCTGCTGCGACTTTTGTAGTTCAGACACTTCTGTCAAGCGCTTGTTCAAGAACCAGGTGATGCTGCTGCGATGTAACGTGAGCGTATCTTGGGCTACCGTCGTTGCATTGTTCAAGAAGAAAAGGCGACTTAATATTGCTCCTTGACGTTCTTGTTCCTGACGCTGTCTCAGCTTTTCTGCTTCCTCCAGCTCTTTTATTCTGTCCATGCATCGTCGAATCAAGATCTTGGCCTGGAAGTCGATTTCATCGCGCTCTTGATCTGTCAACGAACTCACATTATTTGGAAACATTGAAAATAACGACGACGAGCCTTCAAGCTTTAAACTTGTAGCAGCAGGTCTCGTGCTTCGTGGATTAACGTAGTCATCAAGGTATGCGCGGCGTATGGAGATTAGAAACTGTTTGAGACTGGTAATGTGCTGAAGGATGCGATAGGCTTCTTTGGTGAAGAGATCGTACGAGGCCATGCTGTCGTCCTGACCGCTGGCATCATCTTTAAAGGTTTTCCTTTTACGTCTCGGCTTTTCGGTATGTCGTGGCTCCTTGGAACTCACAATGACGCGGAATTCGGACGTAAGGTCTGGCATGGTTGCGTGCCTTGCTTTGCCGGAACAGAAAGCATGATAATCGTTGAATCCCCGAAATCCAAAGCCAACATGTAGAAGTGAAATAAATGAAATAAGGTATTTTTATTCATGTAAAAAGGTTCATTAGTCGCTAGGTCGCCGTGCAGCATTGTACTTGATAACAGCCTCTTCAATCTTTTTAAAGAAAGCTTCCCGGTTTGTCTTGTCGGGAATAACCAGGAATGGTTCCCAGCTCATACTTCTCAAGTAGATGGCGATCCCAGTCGGTTCGCACTTGATGGTCTGTATCTCTGTAAAAGGCTCCTGCCATTCCACGGCTAGACGTCGCGTGCGAATCAACATAAGTCGATTGGACGTAAGCATGGCCACACGCTCATTGCTTTGCACGTGACAATGCGCGATATAGACATCGTTGAAATATTTGCCACCATCCACATCCTTGAGCCAGTTTTGACCCTGGGCTTCTCGAGCGGAATATGGCTATTCAAGCAATCAGGCGCGTCAAAAAGTAATGTACATACAGTTGGTTTACAAAGGCTACATACCCTCAATATCCCATCGGGTCCAATGTAACGAGGGGGACGGATACGCTCAATATCGTTTGTGTCAGATGGTGTGGCTGAATTCCGGATACCTTCGGTGACATTGCTTGCTAAATCAAAGACACCAACAACTGGTTTTGTCACAGCACCGACTAGGCCTTTGCCGACACCGGTAAAGAAACCGCCAACACCTTCTTTTGAAGCTCCTTCAATAGGTCTTGTCTGTTGTGCCAAAACGTATCAATCAATGTACAACGAAACCTCTTGCTGGTCGAGTCCAGTAAGTATTACTAACCACTAGACCAGCCATTCCACTGGCTAGGCCGCTTGCTAATGAGTTTGCACCTTGTGCAACACCACCAAGAGCATGTCGCGGTCGGTTACGAGCCATATTCATTCGTCGTCGTTCTTGATACTCGCGATCCATTGTCGCTGCAGATAATCCTTTACTGATACTTCCCGTAAACTTTGTGAAGCTGTCCGAGACACCAAACACACTCTTGCGCAAGAAGCCGCTAAATCCCTGCGTCCACTCTCTGTCAGAAACAAAGAGGCAGCAAAAGAATCAGTCCAGAATAATAACTTACCCGAGCAATGCCAATACCCAAATCATGCGGACGATCGCTGTAAATAAATCCCTGCCACGGCTCATAAAATAGCTCAGCTACTCCAGAGCTTAGGTTGTTGAACAACCCGACTATTCGAGCAATTTAGCAAAACAGACTCGGTCACAGACAACATATAACTTCTAAATACCTGGATTTCCTAGGAAATCTGCAGATCCCAACATTCTGTGGAATTGATATACAAATTGATCGCTGTAATGGATAAAAATGCGATTGAGAAGATCAAGGCCACTGGCGCGTAGATTCTCTACTGCCAAAGCGTTGAATCTTAGAGGAGCCGCCTAATTCATTTTTTTTATTCAGTATCAGATCATACCAACAACCACAAGAACAACTTACATTGATATTGCCAATGGCCATGGTTAACACGTTCACGAAAAACGTGAGGGCAGAGTTTCCTTGAGCCCTATTCCCTCGCTGAGTATAACTACTGTCGTTATACTGTGTTGACCTTACGTACCTTTCGTCGACGATATTCACTTGGTCAGTTCTGACAAATGACAAGTCAAACTCAATTGGCTGGATACTGAGCATTTCAAAGTACAACTGGGCCACGCCATCCTGGGGCTTCACATCAGGAATTTCCGTGCTGATCTCCCAGATTTTTCTAGATTGACAGCAAGGTCTATCAGGGAACACAATATAATATCGTTTGAAAAGCTTTCTTTACCCATCATCAACCGGTGCGTTCCAGCCTTCCACATCCAAATGCGTAAAGTCAAGAATAGCATAAATAAACGCCTCATCCATTTCCACGCTCATCTCCTGTAAAAGGATCGAGAAATACTTGAAGTAGAGGACGCCGTGGGCTATTCTCAATATTAGTATCGATCGATGCGCTATCCTGATGTCTATTGTTCAATTACTCACAGTCATCCTTCACTCGGTCTAATCCTAATTGGAATGTGGGGACAATCTCTTGGTTTCCACCTTCCTTTGTCACATTTGTGGGGTAAAGTAAAATAGGGAACATTGTGCCATATAGTTGGTTATCGATCTGAGTGTCCGCAGTAAGCAACCATCTTTCAGCAGATTGAGAGTCAAAGGACGTATTACCTGCACCCATTTGATCAGCCAACGAAGCGACTGATACATGTTCGAGTCGGTAAGTTTAAGCTCGAATCCACGGAAGGTGATGTACGCGATTTCCTGAAGTGTGGCACGCGTAAATAAGTCTTTCTGCATAGAACAAACGATACCTGTTTCCATTACCTGTAGATGCCTGTTGACCATGGAAAACCCTATCTGCGAAAGTTGTACTTCCACGACAAAGTTTATCACGGGCTTCACATCAACCGTCTCAAACCCCTCTCGCAACACAGTTTCCCTGGACGAGGCAGCTGATATGGATGACTCTGAGGTAAGCGGTCGATAATAACTGTCCGCTTGATTGTATGGTTTTAGGTAAACCACCTGTGTGGATTGGTGCGTTTTGATGTCGATAGATGTGATTACTTGACGTCCATTTTTTCCCTGCGGAAGAGTCCCTCCTTTGTTAGACCGGCATAACCAAACCAAAAAATCTGTGTTTGCATACACTGTGCCGGAAGGGTAACTGGCTGCCGATCTCTTGCAGGTTGATACTACGCTCACGGCCGTAAGCGTTCAAAATGATCTTTTTATCTTTAATGGCTGGCATATCCCATGAGTACGGTACAGATTGATGCGCTGGTAATCGGTAACGTTTTGTCCTATGGTGTCGCAGGCGGCTATCCACGTAATCATCTCGAAGCACAACCGGGTCCTAAAGCGTGCGTAAGTCGCAGAAAAAAACCAATTTCGCTTCTAGCCAAAACATACTTCTTGATAAAACGTCATATCCTCATCCGTTTCATTCACAATACGATATGGCCATGCGTCCTCTTTCTCTTTCCTGAGCACAATAAAGATCGTGGCCTCTTCCAGAACAGTAGTGACCCGCATAAGAGCAACTGTGGAACCATCAGCACTATCAAGCCGGACATGAACTGTTCCTATATCCTGGATATTAAACGGTGCAGACCTGAAAACACGGTCAAGTTAGAATCAATCGGATGCCTTGACCATTCATAACTCGTTTTCTCGTATACCATGCATTGTTGATTCCGGGGAGTTTCACAGAAAGTTGTTTTTCTGCATTTTTCCGGAGATTATACAGAGGAACTCGCTGCTTCGGTTCTAATACGTGATCAGCGCGGGACTCCGGCTCGCGATATCGTATGCTTTCATCCATCTGATTGCTCAAGACAAAGCGAGGCATGAATGTAACTATCTTCGTCATCTTGTACTGATTTTTTACAGATACAAGTTAGCGACAGCAACTGACAGCCACGACTTGAAAGATGTAGATAGTGTACCTTCCCTTGGCCTTCTTGCACACTGATACCAAGATGAACGTCTTCAGAATCAGCTACTTTTGGCAATGCAACATCATGGACACTGCCCACAGCTTCAAAACTTAGAGGCTTCACCAAAATAATAATATTAGTATGTTTTCCAAAAATTTACACGAGATATACCATACCGGACTCCAATCAGTACCAGATACTTGAATAAGCGACCGGTTGCGGTTATCCAGCTTTGGATACGAAAACATATAAGGTTCAGGCTATTTCGTTTGCAAGAAATATAAGTGTGCTTGTCTTGTTATCGCACGAAAACTTCCCATACCTTATCTCCAATTCTGCAAGTCGCAGTATTTTGCCCGCCAGAAAACATCGAGCTCTGCCAAGCTGGCCGTGCTTTGACAGATATAGCGCGACCAGTCTTGTTTATCATAACGTAGGGACAATAGATGCTGTATTTGCGAGCACCGCCAGACTCGGGAATATCGCTGAATCCAATGTTAATCCATGGGCCTTCGCAACCCGTAGCTTGCTACAGAATACTTACGTGATATTGATACGAAGTGTCAACTTCACATTATCCCGATTTACAAGCTGCAGGGACTCATCAATATTCAAGTCCTCAGTACCTCGAGTGCTGATGATAGCAAATTCGCTTGCGCTGTAACCTACGCAAAACCGTGAGAAAATAAATTCTCTTTTCTGGCACGTTGTATTGGGGAAACCCACTGGTGTCTGGCATTTGTATGTTGAACAGCAGCAAATGACCGTTCTCGATAACGTGTAAAGGTGTATTCCCGCCCTTACGCAAATAAGAACTGAAATCTTGTCCTGCAGTCTTGTCAATAATTCTGAAGTTGAACGAATACGGGAGCAAATTTTCGATCTCTATGGGAGCACTAAGTCGGATGGCCATGATAGGGTAATGACTGAGGAGACATATTTTTTAGCTCAACACACTCCCGCCTCAGCAACAAGTGTATCAAATATACTTACCCGAATAGAACGTTCTTTTTATCCATACGTCCATAAATCTGGAATACAAAAGGTGGCATATCGCCGCCCTCTTTTGCCAGACACTTTATCGTATTTAGACGCTCTCCGTTCTTCACAAAGTCTTTCCAATGAAGCCCACGATCTGTCCAGGTATAGCCAAACCCAGCTATGCAACGCGAACTATTAGGCAGATTGTGATTTCAATCGTTCTTATGCAAACCTTACCGTCCGGTCGTACAATGAAACGATTGTGGAAGGCTTTCTCAATAGGTAGAGCAAAGTCCTCTCCCGGTGCTATCATCTTGCATTAGATGCCAATGCAGTAACGCCATACAAAGAAAAAGGAGACTCATACCAATTTTTTTGATCGGACCCTCCAATCTTTGACCACTCCTGTCCAGGAGTGCAATGTCGACAGGTAGCAAAGTTCGGTTCTCGATAAGTACAGAAGAGCGGATAGTAACCACCTTGACATTGTCAACGAGTTTGACGTCAAACACCACTCGATGCTGCACGCCATCGATCCGCGGCCGTAAACTGTATATATGCTCTCCTTGAGAATCAACAGAGACATTACGTAAAGACTCCCATAAAGCGCCATCGAGTTGAATACTAAGCATATTGTTTGTTGTCGTTATTGTCTACGCTTGCCGAGTAAGCAAAGCAGGAAAATACACACAAGACTCTCATGATTTACTTACTTCTCTGCGTTCCCGCCAGTCCTCAAACCACCATGGCATCTCGGCACCATCTTCTAGTGTCTTTATCACTGTTTCACCCGGCGTGGCTCCGTTATTGGCGTTCCACAAATGAAGACGATACCCAGTCCAGTTTCGCAAACGATATGGCGCAATTGTGCCGCGTTCACCTTTATATGCGAGCTGCACAAAAATAAAAAGGATTATAAACAATTTGAGACAATATTGTCTGACTTGTATCTATCGTAGCAACACCTACTTCTTTTTGCTTGTCCCACCATCGCATAGTCGCAAGAGCACTTTCTAAAAATGTATGGGTGATATTCACGTTAAGCTCGGAGTTTGACAGCAATTTGACATTAAGGGGCTCATTTTTTTGCGTGCTGCGCCGGGTCACCGCCAGTTTGAAGCTCCATGGTTCAATCAGGGGCTCCCAATGAGAATTCTTGACGTTAAAAAAGTTAACATATGCTGAAAAAGATACGTCTGCCGATAGCTGAAAATGTACGCTGAATTAGAGCCAGCAACGTCCTGTCCATCTTGTCTTTGCCACTTACGGAGCGCGACCAATTCGCTACTTCCACACTGAACGGCTTGATGTTGATATCGATCATGGGCATTTCATGAATGTCCTCGATCAAGACAACCTTTAGACCTTGAAACGATGCCCGCAGCTAAAATGACGACAATTTATTTAGGACAGGTTTTTTTTGTTAACCAGGTGTAAAAAGGCACTTACCGACTCACGCATCAATCGATTACCCACGGAGGTGACGATTTCCTGAACTTCGATATTTGGCTGCTGCTGGGCTGCTGTAGAAGACGGCGTGTTTTGAATCGTCTCATTGTAGAGTATGTAAGCTTTGTTGAAAATATCGGTGACTAGCATAGCGTCCCGATAGGATAGCCGCAAAATCAGGGCCTCTACGTCCACTTCCAACTCAGTGTTACTGCTTGTATTGTTATTATTCATTGACATGGATACGTCAAAGCTTTGAATGAACTTTAAAGTAGAGGTTTGGCGCATATCCATACGGCAAAGATACATGCCAACTTGTCGAACAGCCAATGCAGTGACAGCCTGTCGAGATATCATGACTTGATTTGCCGATAGCACTACTGCCTCTGAATCCATCGCGTCAGGATTTTCCAGGAGGATAAATTCCGGGTTTACAATGTTGATCCGGAAAGAGATTTCCATGCCGTTGTTGTCTTTGCTCTGCATACTACTGCTGCGGTAGCTGACAGAAGGCCCTCGGCTTTTCTCGGCGTTGTCTGGTTTTGGACCAAAGGGCTGGATAAAGAAGTCATAAAGTAAGAAGGCATGATCCAGAGACAGCACTATTTTTGGTTCTGTCACGATGATCGTTGCTATGCCATGCCTTGCAGGCTGTGGCGCTGAGATATCAAGTTGAAGCTCGAACTGATGTCCATTCTCAGTCGCGGGTATGATCTCTTTAAATTGGCTCTTTACGTCGGGTCTCGTATCGTCTACAGTGAGCGACGTAACTTTTACCGAAACCGTCATTGTATCGTTTTTATGCATGATATATTGTACGCGGGTATCATTGAGAGCAATCCGCGAGAGACTTTGAACTGCTAGGGGATCGCTGTTCATGCTCTGGTTTTTGTAAATGTCCAGACCGATGGTCTTTGACGTTAAGCACAACTTTATCCGTGGCAAGCCTGGCTCTCGTTCTTCTTTAGGCTGATCCTTGCTGCTACCCTTGTAAATTGTTGGCTCGCCTTTATTTCTGGCTGGTAATGGTGGCGGTGACAGAGCGTTCGCGGTATCTCCAGCGTCCTGTGACCCAGACCAGACTCTTGATATCATATTAATCGCAGCCATTAAAAAGGTGTATTGGCGATCTGTAAGATGCATCTGAATATCTGTAACTTTGCCGGTAATCTCAATGTCTGGGCGGTCGGAGAACTGTCCATCGTGAATGCTGCTTATGTTGAAGTCAAAGTCGATATTGTCAATAATTGGAAGGGTTTGAAGATGAAGTTGTTCGCCAGGTTTCTCTTGGTGGTAATATTTGGACGTTAAGCTGATAGCTCGTATGCCGGCTTTACATAGATTAATGCATCCATCTTTCTCGTCGATAAAAGAATTGGAAGCCCATATTTCACCAAGGTGAGCAACCACAACATCAAGAGGATGCTGATGCATCTCCGGGAAGAGTACCACTGGGGTTTCTATAATAACATCAAAGTGTGTTTTGGCCACTGATTGCTGAAACTGTTGCGCTGACTCTAAAGCAGCCTGTCTAGCACGATCATAGACGGTCTTCATGGCCGCGAATCTGCCCAGATATTCCAAAAATTGCTGAACAGGCTCTTCCAAGAAAGTGAATTGCGCAGAGCCCATCCGAAGGTAGATAGATTGATCGTATCCAGGATAATCTGCGTCTTCTTTCTTGAAAGTCTCGAAACGGAAATCGATCAGTTCTTCACCCTGGATTGTCAATAGTTGTCGACCGTAGGGCTTCTGCTGTACACCTGGCTCTTTCTTGACAGGGCTCAAGTCATCCGTAAGTGTGAAGTTTGCAAAATTCGCTGAAACTCTTGTTGTACCGTTGGCTATGAGCGCTGTCAGATCACCGTGTGACAGCTCGCCTGTGGCTAACCGCACTCCGTCGTTGTTTAGAATGAAGTTCACACTGTCCAGAAGTACGGATACGTGTATGCTTTGCTCAACGTCTTGCTGTCGTTGACTAACAGACTGAGATGTTGGGACGGTTGCACCCTCCAAAGAAGTAACCCGTTTTGTTCTTGTCGCTGCTGTATCTTCATCGACAAAGGTATTCAGAACAAAGTTATACAACGTTAGAATTGAGCTTCGGGTTATGATGAAGTTAAGGGTGGAGAGCGTAATATTCGCCGTTTGATCGATTCCTTTGTACTTGTCGAGATACTCCGGGTGCATGCGGTCAACGCGGATATACTCGACATTCACTAAATCTTTCGCTTCCGCTTCTGACATATTTCCGCCCGTCTGTAAGACGTCTTGGTCGGACGTGACGAGGTATTTGAACTCGTTTCCATGTTTCACACGGTCAGCAACGTCTAAAGATTTGAGCGATACGTATATGGCTGTGTCGTGAGGGCGAAGACAGTAGCCCACAGCTAAATGTTGCAATACAAGGTCGCAAAGCAAGTCCTCTGAAGCTCGGCCATCTACCACATTTGCTTCTAGAATATTAGCCGAAACCCTGTCAACTCGGAAATCCAGTTCAAATATCTTCTGGTGAGCGCTAACAGTATTCTTGCCATCGGTTGATTTCCGAGACACAACTGACGAAGTCGCTGCTGTCATGGTACCATCACCCACTCCGGTAAGCGATCCTGCATCATCCGAGAGCTCGTCACTGTCTTCACTGTCACTATCGAGTAAAAACTCTTCCTCAGTTTGTTTCCAAAGTCGTGTTCGCATCAGATCAGATGTTTGTTTGCTTTTACTAGCATCTGCCGCCGGGCCTGTTGATAAAGCTGACTGGTCATTGTCACGTAATATTCCTGAGGCTTCAATTAATCGTGGTATTTGCATCAGCATCCGATACTTGGTGTCTGAAAAGTTGACAGCGAGTAACGGAAGATGGCCGGATATCTTGATATTAGCAAGGTCTACTGAATTTCGGAGGATGCACAACTCGACGAGAAAAGACATGTCAATGCGCTCTACTAGATGCAAGTAGTTATACTCGTCTCTCGGGTTTCGGATTTGGTCCAAGCATACTTCAACCGAATCCCCAATAAGGATTTTGGTTTGTGTCAGATGAACAGAAAACTTGTCGTACATCAAAGACCGAAGGCGCATGTAATCCTCGCTCGTATACTCGCTGGCACGCTTCGCTTTCATTTCTTGAACGATTTCCGGTGAGGCTAAATTGCTCTCAACGTTGATATGTCCGGCATCAAGTACAATGCCCCTGGAGCCTTTGACCATGCAACTAGCAGGGCGGTTTCATTGGTTAGCTAGATTAAAAAGACCCACAATAGAAAGAATCGCATACTCTTCCGGAATCACAATAACTGGTGCATCCATATCTACTTTCAAATCCAAAGTCGTACGATGCTCCAAAGCAAATTCAAGGTTGACCTTTGTCTGGTTCTTGAGATCCTCAAAAGTATCGCCTGCTACCTCAATGAGGGCATTGATACTGTCTGCACTTGTTTCCGGCGGTCGGAAAAAGTCCAAGACTTCTCGGATTATGGTAGGATTGTAGACAATATCAATGTTGCGCATAACAAGGGCAACCGCATTGTCAGCACGTCCGTCAAGCGGTTTGTGCTCGAAAGCAACTGAGAAGAATGGATCTTGTATGTTCGAATACTTCAAAAGCTGAGGGTCCGCGTTAGACCTTCGCTTGCTTTGTAAAGCTTTCTCTTCTTTCTTCTGCTTTGCACCAATGAGCTGGCGATACTGTGTATTTTTTGTAATCCCATCGTACAGTCGCATGTCTCCGAGTCCCGCCGATGCTTTGAAAGATTCAACATATTGTATAAACCCGAGCATAACAGTATCGAATACCAACGATACAACTTCAGTCGGGCTCTCGGAGTGAGGTGCACGTTTTATAGTAAAAGAGCCCTTGCTCAGCGTGGTCCGCAGACAGAGCATCATGGTCTTTTACCCAACAATCAGTCAGTCTCTATATCGTGATACCATGATCCATACGCTTACATCCTTCGGGAAATCAACAGCTGCTGCAACGGCTGCTTTGTCTTCGTCGTATTCAATAGCGTCATAAAATTCTTGTTTCTGCTCCTCTGTAATGACTAGTCCCGAGTCAGGCTATTTATTATTATCGGAATTAATGTCTGATGCGAGGTTGTTGAGAACTTGAAGGCTCACCTCTTCCGCTGGCGTGTTCTGAGAAGACGTCCCATACCACCATGAACTCAACCAGCCAACTTTCGTTGCTGGCTGAGCGGCAGCGAGTTCCTTCTTTCTGCGCTCCTCCTCCGCAGCTTAGAATGAAATATGTTATCAGCATTTGGTGCATAATTAGAAGGATACTAAAGTCGTGGGTATTACCGATGATGGCTTTCTCTCGGCGAAGTTTATTCTTGGCTAAGCTCCTATAAAAACGCAGATCCTCATAGCTCAACTTATGCTCAAGTGCATCGAGCTTTTCCATTTGTTCCGGCGAAGCTCTGTTAAGCTTGCTTGCTACATAGCATTCGATATAAGCCAGACGGTCATCCCGTCGTTGCCGAAAATGATCCCAAGTCCAGCGATAATTTCGCTCATGAATCTCGGATAATACGGCTTTAGCAGCAAATTGAAAGTATTCGCGCGGGTGTGATTTTGGAGTAGTACCAGGTGGAGGATGAAAGTCGATATACTGAAGTTGGTCTGTTAACCGCGTGATATTCAATCGAAATCCTGTTCTTATTACATTACCTTTTGTTTCTTTAGGTAGGAGTGGAACAAGTCAATCATTAGAATTCCATCACGATATTGTTCATCGTCAATAACAAATGCAAGTTCGTCAAACAGAAGCGTAGCGTCCACTTTAGGTACTTGTCCACCAAAGTTTTTGTTCAATTTGATCTAGGTACGACTCGCATCATGTTCCTTCAACTAGAAAGGTCTGATGTCACTTACCCTCCCTGTTCCAGAGACCGGCTTAAGTACGTATTGATGCTCGGAAGGAATATGTGCCTTAGTAGCAATCTAAAGTCCCGGTGAAAGGGGTTTAGAATATCATCATCAACAAGGGTCTCTTGTAAAGTCTTACCATTTCTTTAAATATCAGGTTTGCTTGATCCTCGTCCAAGTCGGCAAGTGAGCGACTATCAGTATTCCAGTAGATCGAAAGGGATTCCAGTGTTGCAAGCTTATGAATCGTAGCTACAGCGTCACCAATGTTTTGTGGAATCCAATTCTCATCGGTGGAGATTGCTGAAAGCTCGTTTAACGTAATACCAGCTGCAAATCGATGCCCTGGTGCAGATATATTATCCTCATACCGTACATGAATATTGGTTATGGAGAATTGTAGGTTGTTCAGTATTTTCGTAAGCAATTGATTAGCAAAAGTCTCATTCTTGGCTGATTCGGCGCTATCCGACGAATGCGTTGTACTCTTCATCAGTTCGGCATTGGCAAGCTTGCGCATCTTTTGTTGGTATTGGCGCTCACGTAATTCTTCCGCAGTTATCTATTGCCAGGAAAGGTCGATAAATCGTGCGCAACTCTTCTTCCAGTTTAGATCCGGAACCAATACTCACTGTTGATTCACTCCTTGGTCCAGCCAAAACATAGACATCACGAATATATACCATGACCGGTTTGCTTTTGAGGTTGGACCACGGAATATTGAGCGTTAGCTCGCCCAGGTGTCCTAGAGGTGTACCCCACCCTTTAGCCACGCTGTAACGTAAGGCGTCTCCAGCCTTGTTTATCCCGATATACCTGCAATGACGTCTACAGGAAGGTCAAGCTTGTCTAGAGCTTCTTTCTTGAGTTTGAGATTACGCAAAACAACGTCGCCTGAAGAGCATATATTAGGACTCCCCACAGAATAATCGCGCTTCATGCACAGCCAATTACCAGACCATATCCCAATTTGAAGCTGGTTATAGTTCACGTTTGATACATAGGCACCTAAAATTCTATTGAGCAAAGTTGAAACCAGTGATTCCAACATGATCACAGGCGCTCAAAGAATGGGAAACAACAATGGTCGCGAAAGTGCATTAGACAATAATTCGGACTCCGTTAGCTTTAGGTGAGGCAGAAGCTGCTGCTCAGACAAATTACTGGTTTTTGAATAACTTTTTGCGTCCTCTGTTGGTAGTTTTTGCGTCAACTTCAAGTGAAATTTGCGCCATGCTTTAACGAAGATTTACGGTGAAATTGAAATACATTTGCACTGTA
>JSYX01000263.1:0-45989 GCA_000787465.1 Thermomucor indicae-seudaticae
CCACGAAGAAAGCATGATGTTTTCCTTTGTTGCTTCTAGGGTGAGTCGGTTTCCGACACAAAAAGCTGTCCTCAGCAAAGTCATGGCCGCAAACCAGAGCAAACCAGAGAAGAACGAGGGCAGAGCAGATCCGGCTCTGACTCTGGTCTGCTCTCGTTTTCCGGAACCCTACTCGAACTGGACTCGAGTCGTGGTAACGCTGACCGGATCCGGCTGCGGATCACGGTTAATTTTGAACACCTCTAGACACCAGCAATTTCCTTTTACGATCAACGTCGCAAAATACGAGCCAATGGAGCAGTAGGGGCCACAAAGAAATCATTGTCTGCCGCGCAATAGAAATCTGCGAAAAGAATCAGAGGAACGAATCGATCCGTTGTAAGCGAGCTTAAAATAGTATAAAGAAAGTGTCTTACAAAATCATTGGTATAAAGACAAGAAGAAAAGAGATGCCGCCTGGCGAAGAGCGACAAGGACTCTATGTTCAACTTGTGGAAAAGAAGGCGGAAAGGTGCACTATTGTAAAGCAGGTTGCCCGTAGCCGGTAGGCTACGTACCAATGTTCTAGTTTTAAGCAGAAAGAGTTCTGTCTTTTATTCTCTGAAGCATTTCTGCAGTAAATGGTCTCCTGAATCAATTATGCAAATACATGATTTCATCATTACAACTCTCCAGAGACAGGTATCCGACTTGCGGAAGCAAATAAAACATGCAAAACGTGATAAGCACCAGACGCTTTACAAAAAGGTAAACTTGCATATTACTTGATTAGATCCTATCCAACTGGTATTTTTATAGGTTGCCGACAGCCGTTCAAAGGGGCCAATCCCTCCACCACATCCTACGAATACAAGACTAGCGCACGAAGACGGTGCGGAACATGTACAGATTAGAGAACTGTTAGCTGAAGCAGAGATAGACGGCCGCGACGTAGTCTTTTCTTGAACGGATTACGATATGCGACTTTATCCACGACAGTACCTATGACCCAGGAGCGCTTTAAGTCTCATATACAGCTTTACAATTATTTTGCCCCACTTACTACTGATGATAATGGAAATTCTG
Source organism: Thermomucor indicae-seudaticae (assembly GCA_000787465.1). Lineage (NCBI taxonomy): Eukaryota > Fungi > Mucoromycota > Mucoromycetes > Mucorales > Lichtheimiaceae > Thermomucor > Thermomucor indicae-seudaticae. The sequence goes on from JSYX01000263.1 coordinate 1,066, forward strand.
AACCATTGTCCTCTGCAAAAATCGAGGAATGTGCAAACCTTGCTTTGCCTGTGAAAAAGGGATACTTCCGAATAACTGCCGGAGAAATAAGTCAAAAATCCCTTTCACGTAAACTTGCGAAGAAAAGGGAACATCGCAAGGTAAGGTGACTGATGTTTCGTACAATGCTGTCATGTTCAGTCCTTGTGGAAGCCGAGAACACAAGAGTAAAAGGTGCAGAACAAGCATTATCAGACAACTCCATTAAACAAGCAAGTTCCCCCGCCCGAGGGGTTACGACGGCATAAAGTCGAGCAGGAGCAACGAGACGCTCCTCGCGCATTTTATTGTTTCAAAAAAAAGGCATTGCGAAGAGAGGCGTACTGCACGTTTATCCAAAAACGAGCATACGATCAATTAACCGCTGAAGAAAGGAAGTATATCGCGTCGAAAGGCAATAAAGACAAGAAGAACCCTCGTGATGTTTTGTCCATCGGTGACGCTGGCACCGGGAGAGGGGCCAGAATACGTGAGCATTGCAAACTTGGCGGAGGACAATTAAGCGCCAGACACAGAAGATACGCCACGATTGCTACTACCAACGAGCACAACACATGGCAGGCTTGTTCCACGTGTTTTGGCCCTGTTACAAGACCGAAGCGCCGTGTGAACGTGAACGGCAAATGGAAGACCAAATCAAACAATGGAAGTTCAATATGCTTCAACGCCGATTGTCCTTCTTACAAAAGATGACATAACACCAAAAATCGAGATGTAGAGGCGGCGATTTCCATCGCTTTCGCCGGAATGAGCACCATGCTGGTTGGACAGCTGCTGCCTCCATTAGATCCGAAACGCAGTCAATCTGGAACTGTCGCAAGCATCAACCATGTCCCACTAGTGCAAGGTGCGGCGTTGGTACCTGCCACTGCAGGATTACCATAGTGGTAAGTCCTTTAACATTTTTATTTCCCGTTTCTAATCAAGAACAATGTGTGCGCTGCTGTGGAGCGATTTTCAGCGTGAAGGAAGTTCCAAATCAGCACGCTGAACAAAGCAAACAATATAACAAGGACGCCAAACCATTCTATTGACAGCGTAACTTCGGCTTCTTCCTTGGCGCGAAGATTGCTCCACTCGAAAGGGCAGAGTTCAATTTTTGTCTTGCATTTTTCGGACGCAGAAGTCCATTCTATAAAAGTTTCACTTACGACATTGCAATAATAGAAGAAGAAGAAGAAGCTTTCTGCGATAACGTATATAGAATTCGCAAAAGGCCATATTACAGTCTTTGTTCCTTACGAAACACTTTGTTCATCCGTTTAATCTTGTGATATACAACATTTGCGCGCCATCAGATGGCTACTCCGAGCAGCGGCGGCATTACGAAACAGGCCACGGTCAGCTCCTCGGAAAACGAGCCGAGCTTTGCATCCCGAGTGGCAACATTTGACTTTCGTGGTGATGCCATTGACATGGCTTTAAGGTAAAAGAGAAAGTCATCTGGGGGCTTCTGCCTGCCCTGTTAACCCTCCCGTTAAAAAGGAAACTGCTCGCCAAAGTACAACTGCCTAAAGAAGCTCAGCAGATAGACCGTGCCATGGAAGACTTTGCCAAACGATACCATGAATGCAATCCGGACTTGGCTGAGAGCTCAGGTAAGGCATGGTGGTTGCTGGCAAACACAAGACGGGTCCAATCTATTGATCTAAGTGGGGATGGAATAGACGAGGCGTATGCGGTTGCGTTTTCGATATTGATGCTTCATACGGACGCTCACAATAAGAATGTGCGGCAGAAAATGAACAAGGAGACGTTCATTATGCGGACACGAATCATCGAAGGTGGCGAGAATGTGCCTGCTGAAGCCTTGGATGTAAATTTTGCGACGAAAAAGGGGACAGAGAGTGGTAGTATATAGTTAACCAGAGGTCCATAGATCATGTACGATAATATCGTGTCGACGGAATTTACGTACGCCGATGGAGAAAATCATAATCCGATAGAAGCAATGATTAGGGCGTCTGAGAAACCGACATCGTGGTTTGGGAGGTTATCCAGGTCCGACTCGGCATCGTCTCTTAATGTAAGACCTTGATCGAACTGAGGGGGGGGGGAATTAAAAGCGCGCTCATGCCCCATTCGCATTAAGGCCAACTCATTGGAGGAGTTTTACCCAAAGCTGGCTCAGTTGATGCCACCTGAAAATCCATTCAGCTACAGACGAACGCTTCGACCTATCGATATAAACGAGATACACGTGGCTTTTCACAACGCTTCGCCGTTGGATCTTGGAGGTGTACGGAGCAAGCACAGGGAAAACAGCATCAATCATAACGTGTATACGGTTCGAGTCGCTAAGGCAGGAATCTTGGAACGGAAATACGATATGCTTCCGGGTGGCAAAAAGGCGACGGCTAGGGGCTGGAGGCCTTTTGGCGTGGTCTTGACTGGCAGCCAGATCGTCTTCTTTTCCGATATCATGACGTTCGAGTCATGGCTTTCTCATAAAAACGCTGAACAACAAACTAGCCGACGGAGCAATGCTAATGGAAACAGCAGCAGACCATCTTCACGGCGTACAATGTCATCATCCTCTTCCACTGCGGATACAATTTCTCCTAGCAACACTGCTTCCACCCAGCTATCGATCAATACCACTACTACTTTCCTCCATCGAGACGCGTCGACATGGACAGTAAACTCTCCTCAACATACAGTGACGTCCTTCGCGTCCATATGTTCTACTCAGTCTCTAGCGCCGAACATAGCTGGAGCCGCCGCATTCATGTCTATGCCTTCGAGCCCAACCTATCCCAGTTCTCCCGTTCTTCGACCTGTTCAGATTATCTCCCTTACAAACACGGTGTCTATTTATGACGAGTCTTATACCAAGTATCCTCATGTGTTTCGCTTATTGACCGGTGATGGACAGCAGTTTCTGTTTCGAGCAAAAGATGATGAAGATCTGGACGACTGGATGGCCAAGATTAACTATGCGGCTACCAGCAAGACCACAGGTTTACGTTTGAGACCTTCACGGAATCCTCGGTCGCCCGACAGGCCAAAACGCGAAGAGCAATTGAAGGTATGCTTTTACTGGACCGATATCGAGGCGGATATTGTTATTAAAGTTCCTATCGCTAGGCCAAAGTTCTTGATATCTCTCAACAACTTGTGGAAGTGGAACGGATTTTGCAGAAAGACTTACGGTTGCGGCGTAACCTAATGGTTCTTGTGCCTTTGCAAAAGTCAAGCCGAGACCGGGTCATTCATTTTGCGGAAATGGTCGGGAGAAGGATACAGACAAGGCGACTTGAAATGCAAAAACTTGAATGTTACAGGGATTATCTGGAAGCAGCTGTCCGTGCGTCTGAAGCAGCAGCAGCAGCCGAGCATGCAGCACGGAAAATGTCGGCTCCACTGTTGACTCGGTCTCTGCTTTGTGGACAACCTTTTGTGCCACCGCATCGGTCGGCCACTGTACCAGCTGTAGCTGCTCAGGCCTCATCGTCGTCATCATCAAAACCGTTAGACCACATACACAATAGTCCATCCGCTGTTGGTGATGACCAAAATATCCTATGGTCAAATCGCGATCGTTCCGTGACGAGCGATTCTTCGTCTAGCAGCAACAGCCCAACGAGTGCTCAGCGTTGGGAGGAGGAGGAGGAAGATAAGAATGAACGAAACAAGAGAAGGTCATCTTGTCCCCAAATACCGCCGTTTGCTTTTACTGTTATCGAAAACGATGCTTCTTCTTCGTCAGGAACGAAAGAAGGAGGAGGAGGAAAGAATAAAGGGGTTGCATTTGACGTGCCAGACGAAGGAGACAAAGCAGCGGCAAAACCAGGAGAGTGGACAAGACGACGCAGTAGCAGCAACCCGGTGAAACCGAAATCCAAGAAAGAAGAGCAATCGACGATGCTGTCATCGTCAAGGCTAGTGATGAACAGAGAGAGGAGTAGCTCAGAAGCTTCTTCTTACCGAGAAGATGATGATGAATTGACTGTGGTCAATATGCCTGTTTATGACTCCTCCAAAGAAGAAGAGGAAGATGATCTGAAGCCATTTTAGTATGCCCATCGATAGCCTTTTTACTATACCCTGCATTTTGATTTAATAAACCATGATACACACATTTTTGTGGATGAACACGGCCTGGTCCCTGGCGGCATAATAATAACGTTGATGGAGGAGATTATCGGGTATGTGTCACATCCAAAGTTGCCGAATCACAATGCTTTTGGGAATCGACTACTACTCCGGCCGCCATTCCCCCGCCTCCCGACGTCCCTTTCACTTCCCATAGCGTCATGTCGTCCGAAGCTGCACCAAAACGCAAGTGTTTTCTGTTTGGCGCGCACGACGGAAACCGATGCTGATCGAGTTTCGGCTTCTTGTTATTAGCTTTGCCGTTCCACTTTCAGTTCCTTGCCGGCGCCATTGCTGGCATTTCCGAAATCTTGACCATGTATCCCTTGGACGGTAAATAAAGCGACAGCGAGGGAGAGAGAGACGAGGACAAGGCTGACGTCTTTGATTTTTGCAAGTGGTCAAGACGCGTGCTCAGTTGAGTACAAGTGGCAGCACCGGTATTGTGCAGAGTTTAAAGGATATTGTGACCAAAGAAGGGTAAAAGACTTGCATTGCTTTTGATGTATCAGTGGGGGAGCATTCTATTCATACATGGATAGGCCTGCGACTTTATACCGCGGTATTGCCGCACCGATCATGGTCGAGGCACCCAAGCGAGCAACCAAGTTTGCCGCAAACGAGCAATACACCGCCCTGTTCAAAAAGATTTTTGGGATGGAAAAGGTCACCCAACCGTTGGCAATTGCAACCGGTATCAGTGCGGGTGTGACCGAAGCCTGTATCATTGTACCCTTTGAACTCGTCAAAATTCGGATGCAGGACAAGGCCAATGTAAGTAAAATTCTCTCTCTCTCTCTTTTTCAATATCTAAAGTCTTACTCCTTTATAGGCTACGAAATATTCGGGCACCATGGACGCTATACGCAAGATTCTAAAGCATGAAGGCCCATTAGCTTTATACAACGGTCTGGAGGCCACTGTTTGGCGTCATGCGGCTTGGAATGGTGGTTATTTTGGTGTGATTTTCGGTGTGAAGGATCTGTTACCGAAACCCAAGGTAAGAAGAATCAACTCCATGATTGTCGGGTTTATGATGCTGACCATCGCGCACAGACCAAGAATGAACAGCTGGTCAACAACTTTGTGGCTGGTACGATCGGCGGCACCTTTGGTACAATCCTGAATACACCAATGGACGTGGTCAAGACCCGCATTCAGGGATACACGGGTGAAGGACCCAAGAAATATAACTGGACGCTTCCATCGCTTGCGTTGGTGGCCAAGGAAGAAGGGTTCGTATAGACAGCCATGAGTTCATGGAAAGTGATGTTAACGGCACGTATACATAGCGTGGCGTCATTGTATCGTGGTTTTGCGGCCAAAGTACTTCGACTTGGCCCAGGGTAAGTTCTGATCCAGAAGAAGGAAAGAAAACGGGGTTATTAATGATCGCAATCTAGTGGTGGTATTCTGCTCGTTGTATTTGATACCGTATCTACTTTTATGCGCAAGCATTTCATGAACTAGATGATAGACTTTTTCCTTTCCTGTATATACAGTGTCTTGCGTGAGTTTTATGTCAATGCAATTGAGAAAGGAAACCTTAACTGAGACTGAGCTAGAGATTCTAAACCGAGGCGACGCAAAGTGGTTTTGCCATCATGAGGAAGGTATTCTTTGTTGCGTCGCTCCTCCCTCAGAACGTCATTGAGAGGCTATAACAACTGCTTAGGATACCACCACTAGCTGATATCTCGAAACTTTTACTGTTTTTTACAAATGCCACCGGCTAGATGCTACTGGTCTCAATTTGCGTTCGTACGAATCCTGGCTCTCATGCCATTTCGCGTTAGCTCCTGATTCTACAGTGCATTGCCTTCAAAAACACTTCGCGCTCGGGAGAAGGAAGGGCTTCCAGTCACCAAACCACGCGCCCATGCCCCAAATCTCTGTCTCCTTGCCAGTCATCAATGAAGGCTCGTTTGCAATATTTACAGCTAATTCTCGTTACTTGTCGTGTGTGAACAGAGCCCTTGTTCCTTCCGTTCAAGAACAGCATTCGATCACCATCTCCATTGAATCCAGTCAAAAGCTGACTTGTCTTTCTTGTTCATCTCCTGTGGCACTCGAAACAATCAAAGCTCGAGATAGCCCACAGAGCGAATTACCAAGTGCCGATGGATTTTCAGCGGGAAGACGTTAAGTTTCAGTATTTATTAGCGAAAACGAACGGAAGGGATGCGGCTGGGCCTAATGGTACACACGGAAACCGACCTTGTTGTTGAAGGTCTTGACTATCTTGCGCTTTTCCATGTAGGGAAACACCTTGATGCGCACTTCAATCTCATCGTCCAGTCGGTCGGAAAGCTCCTGTACCACATCGGATTGGCCGTTGCGATGCGCATCATGGCACCACATAAGGTACGCATAACGCGACTTCAGGGTGTAGACAGGGTCTTGCATGAGAATGAGGACGTCTGTCTCCGGGGAAACATAAGGCAACAAGAACTGGCGGATCTTACGCGCACTCCATCTCATGTCAAGCAGAATTCAACCTGAGCTTCTTGGAAGGCTTTGGCCTGACAGACGGGGAGTGGTTGGAGAGAGTTTGGTCTTTCTTAACTGGCTTCGTAAAGTTGACGAAGCGAATAACGCCGGAGCACATATTCACTCTCGCAGACTTTGACAATGGAAACGGAAAGGTTATGCAAGGATTTGGTACGGAGTGTACTTAAATTAAGGGACGCAACCTTGAGAAAGGAAGATATACAAATCTGTCAGCGACATTGCAGTGATGGTCGAGTTAGCAACAGCTGTGACCTATAGACCCTAAAGAAAGCAATGACATACCCATTATTGGAAATAAGGATCTGAGCAAACAGTTGACAGTGTTGGCGACCTTGCTATCGACCTACAATTCAAAAGCGCATGATTCCGTTGTAGAAACCGTCTTGTATGAATTCTCTGATCGGTAAATGTGTTTTGCTCTCACATCATGGGCTTCTCGCTCCCATTTCTGTAGTTCTTGAAAATTTGTGTCTATTGAGATTAGAAGTGTTCGAACACTTGGAAGATACTGACAGCAGAATGAGTGTCAGCCCAATTGAAAGCCCGTTGGCAAGGGAGTGAAGAACACACGTTCTTTTGACTTATGACCTTGCCCATCGTATTACTACGACGTCTTGGTCCACGTCCTCTCGCAAGAAGCACCAGTCAACGTTGGCTTTCGACCAGGCCTAAGTAAAAAAAAAAAGACTTTTCTTCTTTTCTTGTGACATTCGACATTTCGCTTATTTACCCACAAAAAACAACAAGCGATCCAACCACGACATTGCTTGAAGCAACATTACCGTTTGTGCCACAACATGGCTGGTCCATGAAAAGTATAATGCTCGGCACCCAGGCACTGGGGTACCCGTCGGTGGCGCATGGCATATTCCAGGGCGGCGAGTCTGGACTCGTGCACGCCTTTTTGCAAAAGTGTCGACGCGAGCACCTGAAAGCGACGGAAGCCAAACTCGCCAGTGATGAATGGAAAGCGTAAGCAAGCCACAAGCATTACTTTCCTTCCTTTCTCTTTGTAACTTTTCAATTTGAAGCCTGACCACAGGTCAAAAGGTGGCTCAACTGACGTCCATGCGTTTGTCGTTGCTTAAACCGTATGCGCATCGATGGCCCGAGGTAAGTCCTTCTCTCTGTGTGTTCTTGGAAGGCGAAATTAATTCTTGAACTAGGGCCTCGCAGTGATGGCTTATCCTGCCAATATACCAATGGCTGTGACTCACTTGGCTGAATTGGTGGACGATATCCTGTACTACGCGGGTGACAAGAGTCCTGACGTAAGAGTACTAGCCCTCTTCGTGCATGCCTACATGTATGCTCATACCAACGATCAGTTTGAATGGTACACCAAGAGAGCAGGCTTGGCAGCCGTCTATACCTCGACAGAGTTATTCATGACCCAGGACTATTCGACCGATTATGCCGAAACGTTCCGGTTCTTGGAACGTCGTCTAGAGCAAGCCAAACGATTACAAGACGGCAAGCGAGAGGTAACATTGCATACTGCACAAGTAGCAAAGCAGATCTAGTTAATCACCGCTGCATACACAGCTCTGTACAATGCTTGAATTTGGCGCAAAAAGCTTTATTGGTCTTCTCGGAACGGTAAGAGGGTATTATCCAGAACGTAAATGAGACACACAATTTACACAACGCTTGTTTTCCCATTAGCGTGGCATTCGGTTTTAAAGAAAGTTCTTCTGCATGCTGTTACATTGCATACATTCTGCATATCTCCCCAATCTCGTTGATTTACGCTGGACCAATCTTGTCACGGAAATGATGTTGAGAAATAAAAAATGATTGTGTGATCAATTAATAGCACTACAAGTGGGGAACAAGGGCAGCTCAAAATGGCAGGTGAATAAATGTATGCACAAAAAAAGGTTAGATTAAAGATTCGCAGAGTCTTGGGGTGGGACCGGATTTTAATGCTTGATCCAGATACCATTCAATACATTGATCGAGTAGCTTGTCAACAAGTGACCTTGCTAGTCCCAGATCTTTCACGAATCCCGTCCATGCCAGCATTCCCAGTAATCGTTCTGTAATCTCGGGTCGCAGGGATTTGAATTGGAACCCGCGATTCTGTAGTACCTGCACCAGGGTAACGAGGGCCTGGGCCACAAATACAAGCCCATGCTCTAATGCACGTAGTATGCGATTCCGGAGGTCCGTCACGATCCAGTCGTAAATATGAGTAGTCGGAGAAGATGCCACGGGTTTGGATGGTTCCAGGATCACAGACAGCTTCTGGCTTTGTGGATGCGCCGCAATCGTTAATGCGTACCACTGGTATGGGCTATCTTCGTTGATTTTTAAACAAGGCGACTGGATACGAATCCGGTGTTGCTGCGTTGTATTATTCTTTTGCTTGTATGCCAAGCTCAGGCTAGCGCACAGCTGTATCAGGTCGTCATTGTGAACGAAGCGCATAATAGGTTGGTCGTTCCAGTTGTCTACTGAGCCGTCTACGATCGTGCCGTACGGTGACAGAATTAACAAAATTGTAGGATCATCGACTTGCAACAAAGAATGCGGTGACATTGGACCCAGTGAAAGAAAGAAGAAAGAAATGCAAAAATGCTGCGAGGAGAGAAGGGGCGAATGCAATCATATGCAGGTCAGCACACCTCTCTTCGCTGCTATTTCGAGCAAAGAAATTAACTCCGCGTTGTTCGGCCCAGACAACTTTTGTGAAACATCCCGTGACACCATGACATGCAAATTGTGGGGAAGCAGCTCACCCCGCACTTGGAACAGATCAATTTGATCAGGTCCTTTGCGCAAATTTATTGTTTGTCTTAGATACAAACACTATCACTGATGACTCCTCTCTTTTTACCCACGAGCTGCTTTCTTTGCTCCCTTTCGATACTTGTTCTTTTTGCCACTTTGAAACTGAGTTCCTGTTTATAAATGGGAACTATCAATATATGACAAATTACCGCTATTACTCCTGATATTTTCCTACCCGCTTTATCATCTTCGTCGTCTGCTGAAGGGTAAGATGAGCCCGACGGCGAAGGCGTGTCCGGTGACAGACGATAGTTCAGGGCTTGATTTATCACGGGCATGGGAGCATGAGGTTGTACCTGATGATACTGTCGACCACGAGGATGTGAACTATTGGGATAAATGTAACGGGGTCCTGAAACCCCAGTCGCACTAGCCAATGTCGCAGGCTGAGGTGGAGGCACAGGCAAACCATAGTAAGGATTATAATATGCAGTGGTCTCATAGTATCCAGTAGTCGGGAAACTGTACGCCTTGTGAGGTGGCCGTGCCGGTTTGGCACAATTTTCCTGATACGACGTAGAAGAATCGGACGGAGCGTTCGGCGATGACCGTGATGTCGCAAAGTAGCCTATAGTAGGATAATACGGTGGAGCATAGTCGTAATAGCCTGGCATGTACATCTCGTTGCTGACTCCGCCGAATGGTGCATCTATGACACGTATTTGTCAGATATTTCGCAGGCCAGAAGCTTTCCTCCCTTACCTTTGACAGGCGACATTGCTTCTGAACTTGTATCATCCTCAGCTTCCTAAATACAGTATTCCCGGCATCAGTGACGTACGCTTATGAACAATAAAAAAGAAACCTTACCGGTGACAAAGGCATACACGTGGCAGTGCTCGGATCGTAGAAGGAAGGCGCCATATACTGATTGTAGTCCAAAGGCAACGAAGTAGCTGCCCCGCCATAACTCTTCGAATGAACGCCAGAGGCCGCACTATTCGACACACTTGGAGGTTCTTGCGGCATATCCTGCTGACGATGTCCACCTTGGCTATGCTTTCCTTGCGACTGCTGATTACCAGGGCGGGTCGAGCGAAATTTGGAATAACGATGACCCGTAGGATGACGCTGACCATCTGTATCTCCAGTGCTGTCTTTTGCCTCTGCATTTCTGTCCGTGTCTTGATTTTCCTTACCACCAGAACAGTCGACTGTAACTTGTGATGAAGGCTGCGGTGGAACTGCAGGAAGATGTGGCTGTAAACCACTCAACATCGGCCCGGGTGGTCCACCAAAAACGTACGGGAACACCGACGCGGGAAAGCCCATACCAGGAGGATGCGGTCTATCGAACAGTCGCCTCGGATTACGATTGTAATAAGCAGGGGAAAGTGGCTCCTTGTGTTCTCGATAAGCTACGCGCAACGCATGATCAAGCCAGATAGCCCCATTCTTGGCATCAAGAAGACAATTGGTTAGCATCATAATGCATTTCGAATTAAACTTTGCTATCCAGTACATACCTCTGCTTCAATTGCCTTGCCTGCGCCAGATTCTTCCGAATACTTTATGAATGCGAAAATGCGCTTGCTTCCATTGCTCACTGCCGATTTCCGGATAATGCGTAAATGTTTGATAACACCATATGCTGCAAACCTCTCCTCCAAGCTATTTTCGGTCACTTGTTCCGGAAGATTGCCGACAAATACGCTAGTGTAATCGGTTCTCACAAGGTTTATGTCCCCGTTGATAACAGGAAGACAGCCGAGTTCGTCCAAATTTGACGCCCATTCGACCCACCATTGATGAACACTTTGAGGTGAGCGAAGTGTCTGTAGAAGACAGGTGTATGCATTAGCTATTTTCCATTGTGGAGAGTGCAATATAGTTCACCAGAAACGCCTTGATAGCATCATCGCGATAGCGGTATTTGACAAAAGCACATTCAATGCGGCCACGCGGCGTTGGATACCCCTGTAATATCGTAATGTCTTCGATGTCGCCAAATGTTGACAACTCGGCACGAATGGTCTATGACGCATTGCTTAAAACATTCTGTCTCATCAAAAAAAGTCCCAAACATACCTCTTTGTTCAATGCACGATCGTAAGACGAAATACACAAGGTACGGTTCACCCGAGCTGGTTCACAGCGGATGCTGCGATTATCCAAGATTGTTCCTGGCGCTTCTTCCAAGGCACGCTTTGCATCTTGCAAGCGCTACAAGCGACAATGTACGTAAGCATGTCGTATATATGTATATGCCTGGTTTATTAGTACCTCGTATTGTACGAATGCATAGGGTCGATTCATCCAATCTTTGAGAACCTTTACGTTCAACAAAGTACCCCATCGCATAAAGTGATTTGACACAGAAACATTCAGCTCTTCATCATTCTTTTCTTTTGTTAGACTAAAATAATGGTCATTTTTAGCTTCGTTACGTTAATAGCAATAACATAACATACCTTGCTACGAAAATGCAAGCAGCAGGATTGCCACGCGGGTCAATGTCTGAGTGCTCCGCTGATGTTTCGCGTTTCTGATCGTTATCGCCGTGCGTGCTAGATTGATCTTTTAGAAAATCATTGTGTTTATCGTCATCTACATTTGTCCGTTGTGTATCTACAACTACGATAGAACGGTTCAAAGGCGAGGGCACAATCAATCAGCAAGGTCTACAACTTGTAACACTGGATAACAAGGATGATAAAAAGAAATAAGAAGTTACCATTCTCTTCTGATCCATCCCAAAAGTATCGGTCTGAATAATGCACTGCACCAGTGTCAGAAGTTTCGCTTGCTGGATATTCGAAAGCTTCTGCCGGAACGGAAGGGGATCGGGAGCCAGGTGTGCTTGTATTTGCTAATTCTGGAGGAGCAGACGATGAAACTTTGCGCATACGATATTGTTCTCTTTGCTTGATGGGCATTGGATTCGATTTTTGCTCATGAATATTTCTTGTATCGTCTGCTTGCGTAACTTCATTCACATGTGCCATTGTGTGCACAAAGCTAGATTTATGCTTCAAGAACAAGCAACATTGAAAGGTTACACAAACGCACGGGACCATCTTACGTGTACCCTAAACGTAGTAGTAGATCCTTACCTTGCTAGAAAGAATTGAGCGCACTGCTAAACCACGGGAAAGTGCAAAACAACTGGCAAGCACAAGATAAAGAGACACAGAGAAGAGAGAAAGAAAAGAAATGTCTTTGGTTTCGGAAACAGCTTACGTTTTTCTGAGGCTACGCGTCCCCCAAAAAGGACATGATTGATACGTTTTTTACTGCACTGACCGCAGCATAGCATGCTCCGACCGTTCCGTGTCAAATGCTATGCCTGCCGCAAAGAGCTAACTTGTCCCCCTGAGAAATGTGTGTCCGTCGAAGGTTATTGTCCAAAAACCAGAGCTTTTATGGCAAAAGGAATATAAAATTGAGACGAATCATGCGTCGAAGGACGATGGTCTAGACCTTTTCAGTACTACCTCATGGCTTTGTGTCCTTGTTTCTGCCTCAAACCACGCGTTTCCCCTTTGATCTCTCTTTTTCAAATTCCGGTTCAAAAGACTTGAGTGCTCAATCAGTTTAACGAGGATTACGCCATCATGCACATCAACATTTTGCAACCTCGACCCGCTACTTCCCGTCAACAGGAAGCCAAACTCACAAGAACAGGACATAAACGTGCACTACCACCTCGGCACAGCTTTTTAACAGAAGCAGTTAAGATTGCGCTTGAAAAGCAATCAAGTACGGAAAGAGAGGGAGGAGAGAGTGGAAGACGCTTAAGCTTAATGTGTATGGCTGACATTGCCTTTAGAAGCGTGGGAGCCCACGATCGACAAGAACACGGTGCTGTGCATTGTGTCAGAAGATGAACTCGCAGACTGTGAAGAAAAGCCTTACGAATCGCCGCCTGATCCTAAGAGTGTAGTCACCCCTGTTCCAGTATTTACGGTCGCAGACAAACCACCACGCCGTCGACGACGAGCAGAAGACAAACCACGTATTGCGGATGTTGAGGTGAATTTAGGCACAGACTATGAAAGGGAGTGTCCTCTTTATTCTGGTTTGCTGATGTTGGATGCTGTAGCCTGTCCCTGATGAATATTACTTGAGACGACATGGACGGCATGAGAAAGAGGAGAAGAAGGAAAAGAATCGAGAGAAAGAACGGCTACAGCATGAAATGTATCAGCAGCAACAGTTTGTAGATCGAATAAGACAGACAGACAAGTCGATGATAATGGCCATTGTGTCCTCTTTGCGACAATCACAAAAGGATGACGACGAAAAAGATACAACAAGTGAATCAATCCCGGACATCGATGTGTTATACAGACAAGTCTTACGCGATGCTGAAGAGCAGTTGCAGCGATACGAAATGCTTGGATTCAGTCGCAAACCACGCAACAAAAAGGTTGCCTCCGAAGAAGATATTGGATCATCGCCACCGCTATCGTCACCTGAGCACAAACGTAAAGAATCACCCGTTCTAACCTCGACTCCCCCATCATTACAATCACAAAGCTCTAACGTCTCAGAATCCGCCTCCGTCTCCGAACCAGCAGCCAAGCGACGAAATACGTCTCCCACATCATCATCATCCGCATCCAAAAAGAGACGGTTTGTCTCTTTTTCGTCATCACCCAACGGCTCCAAATCACCAAGCGGGACTCGACGTAGTGCACGCAATATTGTTGCTTTTGGACAAAAGGTACCACCAATGGACGAATGCGAGTTTCATTTACCGTTTGAAGACTATGGACCTTTAATGGAAGCGCGCGAGCTGGAAAGGATGCGCGCCGGAAAGCGTAACTGAACTTACACAAAATACTCCCCTTTTCGATGAATTCATATAAGCAAGCAATGACGTATAACACATCTCCCATCGTAATAATATATGTTTCTCTTTCAGTTTCTGGATCACGAATAAAGTACATAGTAGTATATAAACATCCGCTTCTTGCATGACGGTTTCCTGTGGGTTACGATAGCAGCGGCGCTGATTCGCCACTGCGTGCATGACCGGATGTATACTGCCAAATGGACGAAAAGACACCGTTGAAGACAAAGACGCCTAGGACCAACACAACAAACCCGGAAAGTTGCAACCAGGAGAAGACATCCCAGCCGTAGTGGATTGCAATAATCCAGATGAATACGGTTCTAAGTAGCAGAGGAGGATCAGCGTTCCTCTTTTCGGTGCAACCGTTCTCTGCATTGTTATTACCTCAGCGTATCAATGACACTCCGCCCAGGCACTCCGACAGTGGTACTGACGGCAAGACCGAAAAAGTTGAACAAGGCCACCATCAAAGCAAGAACGAGTGCCGACTGCCACAAGACATAGGCATCCATGAGCTGCACGATACCTGAACGCGTGTCACCCAGATCGGCAATCGCTGCCACGGCAAGGGTAGCCACAAGCAGTGCGGTTCCAAAGGCGCCTTCGATTCCCATGGCCTTTACAGGATCAAGACGGTATCGGTCCATCAAGTATTCTTCCAGAACGAACTGGCCAGCCACAAACAATTGGGCAACACAAAGATAAGCGGGTCCGACCCAGTCATCCTGGACACACACAAGCGCGGTCCCGATCAAGATGGCTGCCACAGCACCCCATTCGTGCCCAAGGAAACGTCGCGATAAGAAGATCAGACTAAAGATGGCCGAAAAGCCCACAATGCTGCTTCGCACGATCTGGAAAATAGAAGGCGTGCTGTACATCAGGCCGAGGTTCATCAGCTTTTTTTTTGACAACAGATAAGGGTCAGTTTCAGAACAAGCGGCCTGCCCCTTCCCCGCTTTACAAACTTTACCGTGGTCGCAATCAGATCGCAAGCACTAGGCACAGCAAACCAAGCCAGTGCCCAGTTGCTTGATCGAGTCGCAGCAGCCCACTCCGGATGGTCACCATAGCCCGAAGAAGGAGGAGCTGTGTTTGTCTGCTGCTGCTGTTGTTGTTGCTGTGGCGCAACAACTTGAAGCATCGAACGGTCCAGCAGAGACGGTGTCCTGCTTGCCACCTGAATAACCAAAATACAAACGATTTCACCAAGGAATATCATGGCCGTCTGCAACAGAGGCTGCCCAAAGTACTCTGGGTCTTCATTGCTGTTCGTCTGATTCACAGGTTGATGGTTTTGGAATGTCAGAATCAGAGGTATAGCAACGCCTGAAACACACAAGGAGCGGAGCGTGGGTTAGTAGCCTTGATACGCACTCAATAATGAAAAGCAGAACTTGCCAGACGCGAGAAGCCCTAACGTCAGAAACAGGGTATATACGACGCCCATATCAATACTGAAAAGGTGAAGAAAGAGGGGAAAAAGAGACTCAGGAAATAAAAAGAGACGGACGGAGACAGTAAAATTTGTGGAAAGTGAGTGACCTACAGCACAACCAGTGGCAGGTTGTCTGACGCACACGCACACAAAACAAAGTTACACGGTACGCCCTTTCCAAAGTTTCACATCAAACCAAAAATGTACATTTTACTTGACAAGAGCAAAAAGGTTATGGTACAACTACGGATATGATGGAAGGAGGGGGATAATGCAAAAAGAGGTAAGGCTTATTACGACTCTGCTGCTGTTTCAGTCGATGCCGACTCTAACGCCGACGACGCAGCTGCCATGCGCTTGCTCTTGTAATCGTTGATCGCGGATTTGATAGCGTCTTCAGCGAGCACTACAAGAGAGTTTAAAAGATTAGTCTAGTTCAAAAAGACGCTATGACGAAATCCCCCATCCGGGAAAACTTACTTGAACAATGCAGCTTCACTGGAGGAAGCGACAATTCTTGAGCAATTTCTGTATTCTTGATTTGTACTGCTTCTTCCAGCGTCATGCCACGCACCCGCTCGGTCATGAAGCTAGACGACGCAATCGCTGAACCGCAACCAAATGTCTTGAACTTAACATCCACGATCTTGCCAGTCTTGTCATCGACCTTGATCTGAAGCTTCATCACATCACCACAGGCAGGAGCACCCACAAGCCCGGTGCCCACGTCTTCGGCTGTCTTTGGGAAAGAGCCGACATTGCGTGGTCGTTCGTAATGATCAATCACCTGCCGCAGTACTGTATTACTAATATGCATCTTTTTCATGACAAAAGCAAAGGACTTTACCTTTTGATGGTAAAGACGGACGCCGCCAACAGACAGAGGTCTGGTGCTCAGAGGTTGTTGAATGGCACGGCTCGATTGACTTAGTACTGTAACTGTAGAACGAAACATTGTTTGAAGGAAGAGTGTGGTTTCAATTTTCATGCAGAACCGACTTTTATACTTTTTCCGAAATCTGATTACGAAAATTGGACTTTATCAGATTGGTTGATGTGCATGGGAGACCAATCACATTGGATCCATGAGGTAATAGCATCTTTGATGCGGATTTTCGTAATGAAACAGAAAGAAAAGGAAAGAAACCCCAACGTACTGCATATGTCATCAATACACAAAACTTACGAAACAAGGCAAAGCAAGTTCCTTCTCCATTGAACTGAACATACACACCACGGATCAACACCTGAAGGAGGGCATTCATGCATGGTTCTACGGACTTTGAGCGTGTTACACAACTCGGTTATGTCAATGAGCTCCAGCTTTTCGTGACCATAGACTGGTACCATTCTCTAACTCTTAAAAAGATACTTAATCCGTTACAGTCATTGCGGATTGTTCAAGCTCGTATCCTGTGGTTCGGCCGTGCCAATCTAATCCTTGTCACGAAACCGACATCCAGCGGGCCCTGCTGCAAGTACAGATGCTTCGGAGAACCTTACGGCAACTGAGCCAATGAAGGTGGTAATCAAACCGTTCAAAACTTTTCGTTCTTATGACGTTCGCGGACCGACACACTCAAAAGTAAGCAGATGTAAAAAGTAAAGTATACAATTGTGAGACGCTTTTCTATGTAGATATTTGACAAAGTAAATGTTTCAATGTAAATCTTACAGACCACCGCGACCTGCCCGGAGTTTAGCAGCAGCCTCTGGATATTCCTTGGCAAATCTATTTTATTCATTAGCTTACATTCAAGTTTCTGGCAGCGCGCGCGCACGCATAACATTACCTTATCTGCGTTTTGGTTGCCTCAACGTAGGAAATGGCGTGTTCCAGTTCAGGCTGGGTGCGTGCCAAGTCGATGGCCATTTCATAGTATTTCAGTGCTTCTTCCGCTTTGCCCAATTCTAACAAAATTTGAGCCAAGGATGCTACAGCAGCATCACAAGCAGGATCGACTGGCAAACCACCATTCAGCATGATATCAAGTCTGTCGCTCCTCTCAGAAACTTACACTCCAAAGCTTTTTTGCACAACTTTGTCGCTTCCTCGGCATCGCCCATGGCCTGGTACATCAGCATCGCCTTGTTGATATAGGGCAACGGGTTCTTGGGGTCGAGCTCAATGGCTTTGCTAAAGGCATCGATCGCTTCCGCCACCTTTTGCTGGTCTACAAGCAATTCGCCATAGTAGTTTTGCACATCCGCAGACCGAGGGAACTTTTTCAGCGTGTTGTTGAAAGTTGACATGGCAGATGAAATCGAGCCAAGTTTATATTGCACAACGCCCAGCTGAATGTGTGCGAACACGAACGAGTCGTCCAGTTTTAGGCTTTCTGTGTAGTCCTTGGCTGCAGCATCAAAGTTGCCGCTAATGTAATTCACTAATCATATTCGTTAGTCTTTTTGTTCTGCGTTGTGCTTAAATTCGCTGTTTTCACCTTGGCCTCTGCAAAACAAACACTTAGTTACTCTGAAAACGCTTGCTTTCTTCCAGCAATCGTACCTGTGATAGTAAATGTCGGGGTCACTTGGGTTGATGGCAAGAGCGTCGTCAAATTGTTTCAAGGCCGTTGCAATATCACCTACAGCAAGCAGTTCAGCCATGCTACACCATAGCCAATGCACAGAGTTTCTCTCTCTCTCACCTTGCTCCATGTATAAACTTGAGCGCTTGATGTAGCTCTGCACAAACTTTGGGTCGGCTTCAATGGACTTGTTGAAATATTCCAGAGCACTCTGATTGTTGCCTTTCAAAAAGTTAAAGGTTCCAAGAAGGTTTAACGCATAAGCCTGGTATGGTCGCGAGCATCCAAGTTCAATCGCTTTTTCGCAAGCCTCCAAAGCCTCGTTGTAGTTTTTGGCCTCAATAGCTCGATAAGCTCTGGCGAACTGCGCGTTGGCACTCGATTCGTCATCTTCAGCAGGGAGCTCGAGCTTAACTGAATCAAACAATGTCAAGACCAATCCCCATTTCCCCCCTTGATTATCCGAGCTTACCAGGACGGAATGACTCAAAGTAGGCGTTCACAAAAGTGGATGACGGCAGACGAGGCTTCTTTGTCTAACGCCAATGATAAGTTACACAAGCCTGCCGTAAGATTGTCCCTACTAACCTTCATCATCTCAGTAGCTTTGGCTTCCGCGACATTCTTCAGCGAGCGTTCCATTGACTTTGCAGCATTTTCATTCTTGAATCCATCCAGAATGCAGACGCAAGTATAATCTTTTGCAGATGCTAAGTCGTATTCCTTTGCAAATATCTCCCCGTTTCCGTTGCTTACCATACAGCGCCTCGGCCATCATACCCTTCTTTTCATACGCCAAGGCACGTCGATTCAAAGCCTTGACGTACACTGGGTCTAATTTCAACGCTTCGTTGCAGTCCTCGATTACGTTATCCTGTTTTCCTAAATTGGCGAAACACGCAGCTCGGTTGGCAAAGAAGATCGCATCGGCCTTGAACCGGATAGCATGTGTATACAGCCGGACAGCGTCTTCGTACTTTTTGCTGGTAAACAAATTGTTTCCTTTGGCTTTCAAGGCTTGCGCGGCTTCGGCGCGTTTCTGACATGAAAGGAACGCGTTTCAGTTTCCCGCTCTCTCTCTCTCTCGCGCGCGCGCGCGCGCAGTTCAGGCCATTAGCGTATCTCACCTCGGGTGTAAGCGCAGCAATCTCTTCGTCCGTCATGGCCTCATACTGATCGGCCGTGAGTTCAGCCTTCTCTTTACTCTTGGGTGCCTGCTGTTCCTTTGCAGGAGCTAAGAAGAAGTAAGAAATATTGCAATGAACGAAATGTCTTTCATACCACCTACCAGTATCGCTCTGAGACTTTTTCGCTTCCCGCGATTGCTGCTGCTGCTGTTGCTTGGGCTTCTTATTGCTCGAAGCCAGGTAATAAACGCCAGCACCGGCTGCCGCCACACCGGCTGCGACCGCACAGTAAAACTTCCAGTCCTTATCCTCCAGAAACTTTTTCATGCGCTCCGATGCCGAAGTAACCGCTGCTGTCGAATTGCTCGAAGAAGCCATCTTTGCCCAATTACCAATCACAGGGAATCAGCTGCTTATTTTTTCTTGCGCACTTTTTTTACGGCCGGGAATCCGCACGCTTCGCCGTGACTGGAAATTCGGCACTTCCGGAGCTTCGGTTCCATTGCCTGCTTGATGGACTTGAACCAGTGTCTCATCAAAAAAGTTACTCAAGCTGCATGAATTCATGATGTATCCCAATGTTTCGATCACAAACCCGGTTTATCAGGGAACGCTACTAGCAAGAGAATAAGCACTGATCACTGGTATAAACTATAAGAGTGCTCAAAAACACATTAGAGTATATGTCACAGGCGAAGAAAGAAAAACGTTTAAGTCATATCGAGTGGAAGTCCCTATGTCAGGTGCACGTTTCATATAATACGACAGCTGTCCGCGTTGACTGATACCCAACTCCTTTAGTACGTGAAAAGACTTTATGAGAAATTGCATGGAAGCCAATGAAATCGCGAGTTTCTTCTATTGTCCAAAATCCCTCGTCTTGTATCTCTTAGACTTCTGTTATTAAAAGTCATTCTATGAGGGGGGTTTCCATAGCTGCTTTTTTATGTTTTTCGCATGTGTTTTTCTTGAATGACTCAAAGCTACTGTTGAAGGCAACGGTCTGGGCAATAAAATGTGATATTATATTGGGACAGTAATCTACAGGGCTACAGTCTACACCTTGGGCAACGGAATGGAAAAATAGATTATATTACAGAATAATGCGGATAACGAACACTCTAATGTTAACCTTCAATTGCAAAAACTGAACTTATATATAGAGTAAATCCTGATCGTACGGCACTTCTCTAGTACTGGTTTCTTCATGTAATTCGCTATTCTTGGGCCAGAAAAAGTACTGTCGATTTTTGTTCGTTAAAGCACGGCTGACGAGAAGTGTCCAAGTCATGGACGCTGAAGACTTTCATCTTGGCGGCAGCTTGAGCAGTTTTGTTGGGCCAAGGCTCTCCAGGATTCTGTGCAGTTTTGAATACTGTGTACAGCCTCGGCACGGGACAGAAGTGAGAACCATCTGAGATTAAATTAAATGCGGCCATGAGACGAAATGGATCCTCGATTCCTGGACAATGCCAGCAGTTCCTAGAGACAGATTTTGAAATGAACTTAAGATTATGCGAGACGAAGTGAAGGCTTTCTAGACGCAGAAGGGAAGGATCTTCGAGACCTTCACTCTAGTGACCCATCTATCTTTTCAACATGTATACGCAATTATCCACTTGAGTCCCGATCAACCTGAGCAGTGCGATGGTGACCATGAAATGGAACAAGACGATGGGAGCAACTCGATTGTGACGGCAATAATGACGCTCGACGACATGGACACTGCTTCTGAAAGCGGTGCTAGCACGCAGTAGACTGTTGAAGAGACCCCGAAGACTTCTGAGGTCCCAGCGCGCCTCGTGCAGCGCGGGTCGTATTCCAAATACCCGCCCAAACAGATTGACCTCTTTATCTCTAGTCTGCAGGAAGAAGGGCTCTCTGTCTCTGGTGCTGCCAGAAGGTACGGCATACCGCGCAGCACCGCTTATAAAATCAGGGCAGACTGCAATGGGAGCGACGGACAGGTGCTTCCGGGCCATATTAAGGATAACGATAAACGGAAGCAGGGTAACAACAAGAAGCTGAAACCAGAGCATTCGGCCCTCATTATTGCTTACATTAACCAACATCCTACTGCCCCGGTGATTTGACAACATGCCATTGACAGATTAATATCTTGCATGAAAGACGTATATTTTGCGCTCCTTAAAGAGGGTTCTTTTAATGGGTTTGGCCTATGCTGTACGGATAACAAATCACTACGCATTCGTTCCAAAGAGGCGAGTTGCCAAAGTAGTTGAAGCATGCACCGTAGTGTGCAGCAGGACGTGTGGCTCCCGAATAAGTAGCTGCTAGACTAATTATCTCACTCGGGTATCTTACCAGAGTCCAAGTATGCCGTGCTTGATAGCAGGCTAGCACACGCGAATGCTGGACAAACATGCAGAACGACTTTCACGTTGCGGCGGGAATCGGCTTGCAGGGGGAAACGCGTGTTCCTTTTTTCGTCAACCTGAAGCTGAAACCCAGAGAACAAGGCGACTTCTTCATGCTGCTACGGTCTCTTGGCGAATTCGTTCCATTCGGTCGCAAATGGCTGGATCGCTATCCCCATTTGGTTGAAGATCCAGCTAGTGGTGTGCAAGTCGATTTCATCGCTGCAGCTCGTGGTCTTGCTCAAGTACGGAACTCGAGTACAGAACCGAGGTATGACGTGTACCCGGCCGATGATCGAGCAATTGAACATATTGATCTGGAAGACCAACTGTATGTCGACGGATCAACCGTGATTTGGAGTCACGACGACCATATTGTGAAATCATTCAAATACGACATCGAACAGCAACCTGTGAAATTGGCATTATTTGCGTGGTTTCCTTTCAAGGTTTATCCGCCTACTGACGGCTACCCTACGAAGCGATACTCACCTTTGGATCTATGGGACGAGGATGACATTGAAGAAATAGGAGATGCATTGTCAGTAAAAGCGACGCCTATGCAGTTTTCAGTTCTGTCTTCCCCTGTGGACAGCAGGAAACGCGTGCACGAAGACATCTCCGATGAGGGTAGAGGGGATGTGGATGACAAGTTTCGCGGTAGCAACGGCAATACTGTCTTGCGTAAGGGACTCTGTGTTGTATTGCACGACATCATGAAGATACACTTCATCGATGGTTCGAGTTATTCCGTCTTATTGCCGTTTCCTGTGCGTCATGCCTGTGCTCTTCGCATTGGGCTTCTCCTCGAGGGTAGACGGGACGCAGCTTTGGATGCACAGGATACACCGGTAATGTTCGCTGCCATCGTAAGTCCGGTCGGCGTCCTGGAACCAGTAGCGGTACCGCACGACAGCAACAGTTCGTATGTTTTAGATGCCAGCCAAGAAATCAATACAACGAAAGGGCATGAGCTTGTCTTCGCCGGCACGCCTAGGGGACACAGTAAGCGACAGATTGTGGTCACTTACAACGCGCAGTCAAATACACATTCGATATGGTTATATGTGGACAAGGGAAAGATCATCCGATCAAAGCAGTGTCAGGATCCAACGTCTCGAACACGTCTGGCCAAAAGAAGAAGAAAACGAGAACAAGTTGAGCGAGATACACAGGCTTCTCCTTCACGAGTGTTCTCTACTACTGTAGCTCCCTTGACTCGAGAACGTTCACGGACGCAGTTACTTGACGACTTTAGCTTCGACACTTATGAACTTTATGGTTCCGAAGCGAGTAATAGTCCCGGTGAGCTTTCTGAATGCAGTGGGCTGTATTTGCGACTTTTATATGAAGAGTAAGCTGTTGTGGGCTTGTGAGGCATCTCTGCTATATAACCAACGTTGTTATATAGGAGACCAAAACGGCGAGCCTCAGCGTCGGGTCCATGTTCTGTCTTTCTGGCAAACGACCTTGCAGGAACGGAGATCCTGTTTCTAATGAAGAAACGCGAAGAAACCCTCGTTGGTGTCAGCGTTGACAAACTACTGGATGACGAAGACTACTCAGACCCGGTCACTATCACGCTGTCAGCACGAGCTGCTGTTCCGGTGGCGGTGGATAATGGCTTCCGCTATGTTATTCTTATCCGCGATAATCAACTGCAGATGCTGTTGGATCCACCACACAATCTCGTAATACCTATTATACCACCTGCAGAGCTAGCCAACAAGATATCCACGATATGGGAGCTGCGAGATCCTGCTGCTAAAAGCTTCAATGTCATTTTCTCAGATGGAAAAATGGAGCGCTATATCGTTGAGACACCTGTACGAAGTGATTTAGTATTGGATAGCATGGCAGCGATACAATGTGCCTTGTCTCCGCGAAAATATGCCATGTTTATGGAAAGGTTTTTTCTGATCTTGTCCGATCAGACAAGGTTGAAGGCTGGACATCCGAAAGACCTTCTTGAATGGGAATCCTTTGTTATCACGCTGCTTTCCTTTCTTACGCTTGTTCCTACGCAGATCGCTCATACGAACCAGCAACCAATCGACTCCCGTATTGATGACCTTATTCAGCGTGTGAGGGATGTTGGTCTTCCTTCGTATATGGAACAGGCCCTTGAGGGAAAACGTGGTGCAAGTGGAAGTAGAAGTGGAAGTTTTACGGACGGACGAATGCAACGCTTAATAGAGGAGGCAATCAAGTTGAGCGGGAACGACTGTGTTGATTTCATTGCAGAACTGGAAGTGATACTACGACATTTGCATATACAGTTCGAGGAATACCGGCTTCACAAGCTAAAGAGGCGGATGCTAAGAGACCTGGGCTCTTTACTCGCACAGTTAGCAGCAGCAATGGGGAAATGGCGTTGGGTAAGGCATTATGTATATGAGGGCGCTAATCCGGTAGAAGCTGGAAAAGGTAAACGTGTGGAGACTATAGTAAAGTGCCTGTGACAGTAATCTAATAGAGTTGTAATTGGCTTTTTCAGAAATCAGGTTTACAAAACACGCTGCTTGCCGCGATGACAAGGCTCCTGATCTTGTGGGCTTGTTTTGTTATTCCCCGCCATCTTTTAGTAATCCTATCAAAGTGGAGGAAGTCTTTGGAGTGCAGACTGTCGATCCACGAGCAGGGACAGGCCATCGCTCATACGATGACACTATCAAATTGGTATGGTCACTCTATGAAGCTTTAGCCGATGGTGGCCCCGACAAAATGATAAAGCGCATGGTCGAAGAACATCACTCTCGCTCGGATCTAAACAATGTAGTCGATCTAGTAGCTCAGCAGTTAATAGACACACTTGAGGAGCGCAAAGAAAACCCTCCATTGACTTGGCCAGTGGAGTACTATTTTACCATAGGTTCGTCAGGCATCTCTTGACTTTGGTTGAAACTAATTCATGTTCGCAGAGCGAGAAGACATCGCCCAGCAGCTACTTATTTTTTATGAGTCCTCACGGCCGAGTAGCTTCGACCCGAATGACGAGAAATTTCGCCTTTCCTCAAGTGACAAGGTATTGTTTTCATTTCTTTTTGAATTGAGCAATTATGTTGATAAATTTTCAGGTTGACTATGCTTGGAATATGCATGAAATAATGCAGGAAGCTATGAAACCTTTAGCACACAAGTCAAACTTCTCCACGTCGGATATGTTGAATACGGACACAGAAGGGGTGCGTTTCGATCGGACCGGTGTTCTAGAAACCGTTCGCACAGCTCTGGATACAACGAGCACGCCGGAAATGACTGTACAGGAGAGACCTGATCTCGGGTAACTGCGTTGCTATTTTATGTTTATGGGACTGCTGACTGAATGGAATATTATGCAGAGATACGGAGACCGCTGCCGAGCATCAGGCGCACGTAAGGAATATGGTACAACGAACGATGGCCCTGCCGGTGGGTCGAGGCATGTTTTCATATGGTACCCTTAAACCGGAGCTGAACAAACCGATTCCTGTGGATCCAATCACGCTTTCAGTCAAACTGTTACCATTGCGAACAGTCGTCTCAGCAGATGAAGGGTCATGGGAGTCCAATTACTTAGACTGGCCCCAGTTTCACAGTGGTGTCGCTGCTGGTCTGCGGGTATCTCCTAGTGAAGAACTCAGTGACGAATGGATAGCGTATTCCATGCCTGACAAATTAGAAGCACAGCACGGCGGCTTTCTGCTCGGATTAGGCTTAAACGGAAACCTACGACAGTTATCATTGATTAACCGATACCGGTGTTTAACCCAACCCTGCGAGCTCGCAAAGGCCGGGTTCATTCTCGGCATCGCAGCGGCATACAGAGGTACCAGAGACGAGAAGGCCACAAAGATTTTATCGGCGCACTGTGCCGCCCTTATTTCGGACGGGTCTGCTCCGCTGACAGATTCCGTGCTTATCCAATCAATCTGTCTTTTGGGGGTTGGTTTGGTATATATGGGGTCTCGGGATCGAAGGATGACCTCAGCGATGATCAAAGAAATGCGGAGATGTGCCAGAGTTGATATTTCAAATGTTAATAGACATGTAGAAAGTTGTGGGCTTGCGGCTGGGTTTGCGTTGGGTATGATGACCCTGGGGAGCGGTGGCCAGTCGGACGAACTGGCCCACCTAAAAGATGAGCTGTATGGACTGATGACCAACCAACACTCTAACGAAGACACCCATACAGATATAACATCCCCAGGGGCAACAATTGCCCTAGGTCTCATGTTTCTCAAGACCGGAAACACGCGAATTGCAGAAAATATGGTTGGCTTGGAGAGACGAGCTGACCTGACTTATGTGCGGCCGGACATGCTACTGCTCCGAGTTATAGCCAAAAATCTGATTCTGTGGAACACGATACGGCAAGATGACAACTGGATAAAGGAGCAACTTCCGGAATTTCTACGCGGCATGTTGGATCGATTGAATGAAAGAACGTCGCAAGCCGAAGCACAGAAACAGGCTATGTACAATATAGTTGCAGGCGCATGTTTGTCCATGGGTTTGCGATTTGCTGGAGCCAATGATCCCCGAGCGTTTGCATGCTTGTTGTCCCGTCTTGACTGGTTCATGAAGCTTTCTAACGCGGCTGGTAAGCCCAAGTTCTCCTGGCAAGCTGCTGAATGGCTTTTTATTCACGCATTGTTGTAGCCGTGAGCTTTCAACAGCGTGTCACAAAGAGTATCATCCGAACTTGCGTTGACGTTACTGCAACAGCTGCGGCAATGGTAGTAGCTGGAACTGGCAATGCCGAGCTTCTCAAGAGGCTGAATCAGTTACGCGAACGAGTGGGACCCCATATGAGCTATGGTGACCATATGGCGACACACATGGCGATGGGTTTATTATTCACTGGTATCGGTGGCTATACTCTCAAAAACTCAAACGAAGCCATTGCTTGTCTTTTGGCTGCGTTTTACCCATTCTACCCGGCATCGCCCGACGATAATCGGTTCCACACTCAAGCATTTCGACATCTTTGGGCTTTGGCGCTTGAAGTACGGTGGCTGACGACTTTCGACGTAGAAAGCAATAAGCCGTGTGAGGTTCCGATTGAACTCCAAGTATATGAAGACGAGCCATGGATTCCCGAACGTACCCCGCAAATCAAGGAAATCAGACTGATAGCACCAGCTGTGATTCCGCCATACCACCTTGTTAAAAGTATTAAGCTCGACAGTCCTCATTATTTCCCGCTCCGTGTCCAAATGGACAATAGCAAATACCAGAGATCCGTTATTAATTCAGGAACCCTCTACATAAAGAGGCGCCGGCAGCTTCCAGCTTAAAGCAATTGTCTTGCAGAATGTAGCATACACTATTGATGTACTCGCCGTATACAAGTGTAAAGTGTATATAAACATAAAGAACAGGTATTTAGCGTTGTAATCATTGTAGCAAAACATGGAAGTAGGCTGATGGCTAGCCTGTCATAGACGGCATGATATGCCCATCATCCATTAATGTATACAAAGCTTTCTAGATCGAGAACAAAGACACACTACGTTACTCTCACAACCAAGCTCACATTTTCCAATCCTTTAATCCT
The DNA here is from genome assembly GCA_000787465.1 of Thermomucor indicae-seudaticae. Classification (NCBI taxonomy): domain Eukaryota; kingdom Fungi; phylum Mucoromycota; class Mucoromycetes; order Mucorales; family Lichtheimiaceae; genus Thermomucor; species Thermomucor indicae-seudaticae. The sequence goes on from JSYX01000263.1 coordinate 28,315, forward strand.
GCCTGTGGCCATACAGTGACCGGAGGAGCATAGCGTAAGCGTTAGCGTTGTCTGCTCCCAAAGCCATACAAAATTACGAGGGTATTCCACAGCAGACTAGGGGAAGGACTGGATCTCGTGGTTCGCCACGGCAATCTCAGATTAGCGCAGAGTTCGGAGGCTTTTCTATATAGATGAAACCCGTGGGAAAAGAATTGCTTTGTTCAGTCAGAACCCGACAAGTTTGAAAGGATTTCGCGTATTATTTTTCGCAAAGCTAAAAGGCCTGATGTTCATTTATGTATTTCTGCGGTGACAAATCTGCCTAAGCTGCCGCTTTGATTTATATTTGCTTTGGGGCATCTTCTTTCGCATAGAAACGAAAGCTAGATATATTTAGTCTGTTACTAGAGAACCATTTTCTAATGAGAGGAGGCTTGGTTTGTGTTCGTGCTTGTCCAAGATATGCATACAAGGCTAATGTTTATGCTAAAGTGCCTAGGCTTTCATCTTTATTTTGGGGATAAAGCGACGCAGATACACTGTTCGATCAGACAATTAGCAAACTTTCTCGTCAATCAAGGTGATTCAAACTTAAAGAACACACATTGGGAAAAGATAGCTGGAAATATATCAGTAGCATTATAGGTTTCCTTGCGCAGACTCATATCTTCAGCATATCTTACTATATCCCTCAATAAAGCATTGTACGAGCCCATTCGCGTCACCCCATATTTTTCGTGTAAATATTTTTTAGGTCGTTTCTCATCGTGATAGAGCCGTTATTGGCGAAGCTTTCATAATCATATCAACTACAGCATTAAATGGGCATTCTACGCATCTTCGTCCCGCAAGCAGGCCGAGTGCTGACAAGCTGTGCTAGAAAGTGAAAAATGTTCTCGGGGTTCGAAGAAATAATTTTTGACAGCAAGTCTTGCACCATGGGAAATAATATGAAAAAAATACGTGGAAAATATGCAAACATGCGAAAAATATGGAAAAACATGTATATTAAGTCCGCAAAAATGTTAGATATCTAATAGCTTATAAAGAGTATTCATACGAAGGGAAATGGGAATATGAAGACTGTGTTTTCGAACGCATATAAACGAATGGGAACACGTCTTTTTCCGAAAAAATTATGCGACAAACATAAAAAAACATGCGAGAAACTATGACAAAGAACATGTGAAAAACATGCATTTTCGCCTTTTTTTACATGTTTTTGCATGTTGTATAATTCTCACATTTTTTCACATGATTTTTCCCATGGTGTTGTTTCCTTTTATAACCTTCTCCTTTCTCTCCCGCTCCTCGTATTTTGTAATCATCACTCCTGGCCCTCCGACTCTGGCCTTTGCTGCTGCGCAGCATGCTCCTTGTCTCGTCGGCGCGTCGCATCTGCTGTCGTCGCTACCCGACTTTTGCGCCCATGGATTTTTGCGGCGGCCTGTCGATTTTGCCCCTCATTTGACGTTTGACTTCCGCGGAAAAAGAAGAACTTTCGCCAGAAATCGAAATAGCGTCAAAACTAGAGGGCCGAGGCTTCTGGTGACGGCAACCAGTTTTGCATGCGGTTGCTTTGTTCCAAGGTGGATCGAATATACACGAAACGTTGATAGAGGAAACAAGAGATTCGAGACAACTGCAATGTTAATCTGTTGCCTACAAAAAGTAGGATCCTTTAACGAACTATATGTAAGTTTTCGGACCAACTCCCTTATGGCGACAGACACTCGGACGGCAACCGAGCCTCGATCAGTCTAGGCACGTGTCGCTTATTATGAAGGAGATCAAAGATACCATTCTCTGCGCCATCCTGGCGAACAAGGTACATTGGACAATTTTCACGTCAATGCGTATCATGGATCGGATTAGCTGCTGTATCATAGTGAGTGCCCGACTAGGTTTACGATTTAGAGCGCTCTTCTGGCAGCGCTTTTACAATTTTTCTATTGCTGGCCGCCGAGTTCCAATGTGCAGTTTGTGCATGTTTCTTATTGTCCCGCTATAGTTACCCGTCGTTCAATTCAGCCTCTCGAGTTCCTCCAGGAAGATGAAATAAATGAGGCGTGAACCTAAATGAGTCGTGAATTACTGCTGACGTCTTTGCACGGGTCCCGCAAGAAGAGTGAAGCAACTAAAGAGTGAATTTAAATGAGGGTCGAATTAAATGGGGCACCACTGCAAGAAGCCAAGCCTACGTTGTGCACATGCAAGGTTTCACCTTGTCTATTCAAGTAGCTACGGCGATAATAAGCTTCCACTTCTCAGGCAAGGGTTTTGCTGCGCAACCCACAATAGTCGTTAACCATAAGGCGGCTAATATATACTTTTATGGACGATAAGGCTATTGGCTAGTGATGCGGTTGGCCATGAAGCAGGATAACAAGGCACCCTATCGGACGAAGCAAGCGCTGTACGTACAGTGGGTGGGACAGAGGCACATTTGCGTCTGCTTAGCATTGAAACAGCTTTGTGCGACAGTCGGAGCTCTCGGAGTGAATGACGCCACATTCGCAATCCTTGCCAGGTTACGGACTGGGTTCCGCGAACAATGAGGGACAACTTTTACCCTGCACACTGCCATAAAATTTTTGTCCGACGACCATTTTCTACCTGATGACAACTGCTTACGCGTACCCGGGGTTACGGGCAGGGATTGGTTTACCGTGAGAAGATATCCGATTTTGCGGTGCAGCGTTCAGCCGGTGCAGCGTCTTATCACGACAGTACCGTAAAAAGCGAAACTGTATATAGTCTTTTCTGGTGTCCAAGCGACCGCAGCACTTTTACATTCATTTCAGAATGGAACACCAGCAATCACCATGCAGTTCGTTTGTTCGAATGGACGAAGCAGCGAGTAGGAAATCAGACAAATCTACTTCGGATCGGTCGCAAAGTTTGCGGGCTTGGCTTTTATGGTGGAACACAGAAGATTGGTGGTCGACCTGGATTGGTCTCATCTGTTTCGGTTGCATAGTAGCAGCTGTGAATCATGGTGTTCCGCAACCCCAGTTTCTCCAGTGGACGCACAATCCTTTCGACACTTTTGCAACAGTCGGAAACTACGGTCTGATCGTTTTATTCTTTGCTATGGGTGGACTGCTATGGTTGTGCATGGCAGCGGTGCAGGCGAATGGATGGTCACGATACCCCTTGGGCTACGTCGTCGTTTTCTTGGTTGCCTTGATCAGTAAAATGCTTGCGAGCAATGGTAATTAGTCCACACAGGGACATGGATGACTTGAGCTAAGCATATTCTAGTGCATATACACAGTGCAAGCTTGGGTGCCTCCATTTGGGCCATTATCTTCGGATGTGTTTTGCGCGCTGTCATGGATACTTTTCGATCCAACCGGTCTTTACCTCCCTGGCTCAAGGTGGCCTTACAAACAGAACTGTATATCGCAATCAGTTTGGTCCTGTTGTGCATCGACATTAGCGTACTTCGGCCATTAGCTCCGCGGTCTCTGTTTGTGAGCTGGATCGACACGCCTCTGCTATTTATGGTTGTCGCCTTGTTTGGCTCTCGTTTTATGCGTATCGACCTTCAGACGGCCATCATCTTGTCAGGCGCTACTTTCATCTGTGGCTCTTCGGCTGCGATCGCACTCGGTGCCAGTATGGGCGTTCCACACAAGACACAGATGCCCATAGCTATTATTTCGATTTTTACTATACCCAGCATCATTGCATTGCCCTACATTGCCCGTCGTTTGAATCTGTCACCAACAGTGAGCGGTGCCTGGTTTGGCGGTTGTGTCGACTCCACAGGTGGTGTCATTGCGTCTGCTAGTATCTACGGAGACAAGGAAGCTATTGATACATCTGCTGTCGTCAAAATGGTTCAAAACGTCTTGATTGGTCCTTTGTCTGTGATCTTGGCATGGGCCTGGTCGCGCTATGAGCTGCGGTTAGCTTCCAAGCGGGACGAAGAAGAACAGCTTAGGCACGACGGGCAGTCAGGCCAGGAAAACGAAGACGAGAACACTGTGCGTTTGGAGGAGCTGCCTACCTCGAAGCAAACAGCGAGACGGCGCCAGGTACTGCCAAAAATGCCCAAGTGTGACAAACCACATGTATTACTGTGGAAGCGGTTCCCAAAATTCGTTCTTGGATTCATCATGACAGCCATCTTATTTAATACTGTGGTCGGTGGTGACTCCGATCATCGCAGCGACGTCAATAACTATTGCTTTTACGTTTCTGAATGGTTTTCGACGTTGTCCTTTGTCAGCATTGGGATCAGTCTTCAGATGGGGGCACTTAAGCAGAATCTCAGGAATTTGGGCAAACTTTGTTCATTATATCTCGTAGCACAGATGGTTGATATTGTGGTTACTGCCCTTTTAGCCTGGATCGCATTCGCGCATATGTAACATAGAAATCATGCAAAAAAATTCAGATTGGAAACAAGTGGAAAATTTCCCTTTCTTTCACTTATATACCCTTATAAACGTGTTGTGTATAACGGACGGCCTGTATGCATAATTTTACAGTCAAGGACATGCTGACTCCAGACAGCCCCGTCGTCGCTAGATCATCCACATCTGTGTCTGATGTACTAGTTGACAATTTCAGCGAGCCCGTAAAGTCACCAATACACGACAATCATACGTTGAGTTATACCCCATTAGCCGATGACCTGACTGAACTTTCTTCACCCTTGGAGGGATCCAGCTCAACATGTCAGGACGAAAACGAGAGTATATCCCCGAACCCAACTATTTCCGTTCCAATAACACTGCAGCGACGAGTAGCGGACGAAATAAGCGTTGCTATGCTCGCGTTATACGAGGTACCAGGAGGATAATAATTCCATTTTATTTGGATAGTAACATGTCCGTGCGTTAGGAGTTATTGCCAACCTTGGAGTCTCATGAGCAGCGACGAAAATTGGTTCAGAAAATTGAAAGGATCTTGAACCAAGAATGGCCAGGACACGATATTCGCGCTCATCTGTTTGGGTAAGTTGCCCCCTCCCCCAAATTTTAAAACGGACAAGGACAACTCTTACATGTTGATAGCTCGTCAGAGAATGATTTGGGTACCTGTGCGTCGGACGTCGATATCTGTCTGACGACCACATGGCCAGGTCTTCAGTGTCTGGATACCCTCGCTGCTGCACTGAAAAAATGTAAAATTGGGAGAGACAAAGGGAGAGCGCAACCAGGAAACTTATACTGAGCTTAGATGGCATGCAACACCTGCACACAACACGCTGGGCTAAGGTACCTATCCTCAAAATGTGGGATCCAACGTTGTAAGTATCCGGATGATAGGCGGTTTGCCTGCCACTTGTGACGACTGACTACGCATCGGGGCGCGAATAGACAGTTGGCCTGTGACATGAATGTCAATAGCACATTAGCGCTACAAAACACGAAAATGGTTAAGACGTATATTGCCATTGATCCACGTGTGCGACCCTTGGCAATGATCATCAAACATTGGACAAGGCAGCGCGCACTCAATGATGCATGTAAGCTTTACTTTGAGAGAGAGAGACGAGCGTATCAGCCAGGAACTGACACGGATGATGTAGCGGTTGGAGGGACATTGTCGACTTACACGTGGACATGCATGATTATCAATTTCTTGCAGATGCGTGAGCCTCCGATACTGCCAGTCTTGCACCAAATGGATCATGCCAAATCGCCTGATAACGTTGTTGTCGGTGGTCATGATACGTCCTTTTATTCTGACGTGGAATCCCTGAAAGGCTTTGGCAATCGAAACCAGGAGAGCTTGGGTGGACTTTTGTTTGCCTTCTTCCGACGGTTTGCATACGAGTTTGACTACGAGACCCAGGTCGTCTCGGTTCGTCACGGACGCTACCTGAGCAAAACCGAAAAAGGCTGGCATCAGGGTTTGGGCAAGCGACTGCTTTGCATTGAAGAACCTTTCAATGTCCAACGAAACCTCGGGAATTCCGCTGATGACGCTGCGGTGTACGGACTCCAGAGGGAATTTCGTCGCGCGGTCCATGTTCTCCTAGAGACAGGTAGTCTCGACGCGCTCTGTGCGCCCTACTCGCCACCAACATACTACGTATACCCGCCTCTGATGCCTTATTGGTGGCAGCAGCAGCAGCAGCCTCCTGAGTACTATTTGGATACTCCTCCGCTGTTATATTCACCTATTTACAACTCGCCAAACGCATGGCAGCCACCATACCAAGATATTTTCCCTTTTGTTGATATCAATTACTTGATCCCTCCTCTTCCCTTTACGTATACTCAAGCACCGCCTAATTACTACTATCACGCGAGCCCACCTGTATATACTGAGCTATTGTGTGACCAGGCACCACCTGAGAAAGCCATTCGACGCACAAAGACGATGAACTTCTCTTCTTCCAAACCAGCGGAAGCCAAGGAAAAGGAGAATCGAAAGAAGTTCCACAAATCCAAAAGCGACCGAGGCTTGTCGCGTCGATACTCATCGCGAGCAAGCAACAGCGACTCGTCGTCGTCCTCGTCCTCGTCGGGTTTTTGCCGCTATCACAAGAAACGCGCTGCTGCAGCCGAAAAGCAGCAGCCATCGTCAGATAAGCGTTCTGGATGCAACAGTAACAGAAAGCGTCCTCCTCCAAAGGCACGTAAGTGTCAGCAAAAGCCACCGCCTCGCGCTCAGGTCCAAGAAAAGGGTGTCATGGTGTAATATTGTAACAATATCTTTTTTTCCTCAACAAACACACATACACTTGTAAAAACATACCACATACACACAAAAGTCTGAATAAATACCTCCCCCTCACCCCTTCCATCATCGGTGAACAAACGGGTTTTTTGTTTGCCAAACCAGGATTTTTTGCTCGAGAATGGGTTGGAACCACTATTCGCCGTTGAGCGGCATTTTTATAAGGACCAACGGCTACGCTAAGCAATGCATCCTGGGGCTAATAGGTCTATTAGTGTGGCAGTCTTCTTGGACCGAGCGTGAAAGGAAATTTGCTTTGGATGGTGTATTACCTTTGTTCTCAAGACATTTCCTTGGGTCTACTCCTGCTGTGTCCTGTTCGTCTTGTCATGACACGCGCCCCCCCCCCCCGCAGATGCGGGGATGCCTGTTTTGCTTTTGATACGATTTAGGAAGCGAATCTGGCGACCACAACGGGGGAAGGGTTGCTTGCTTAACTGTGATGATAGATGCTCGCAGCAATGGCTTTCGCTCAAGCCCACACGTTGCAAGCGCGACGACATAAACTGCTCCTAATACTTTGCATATCAGCAGTACCGTTGATACATCGAACCCTGCGACAAGCCAAAAAAAAAAAGCCCGAGGTCTCGGAATTTGTCACCCAGCAACAGCCATGTCTCCTGCACTGTCCCAGGTTCCAGTCGGTGATCTGCATTGTCAGCGCGATCCCTACTGCCAAGAATTCAGCACGCAATGCATCGAATGCTCCGAGAGTCCTGACAAAAACGGGTTCTATCAAGTCAAATTACATGATACCAGTAACGTGTTCTAGAGATAGAGAGACGCATACATGCATTGGCGGACAAACTCATGGGCTGCAAATATAAAGTATTGTTTCCTGAAGGCGGCGGCCAGCCATTCGACACTGGCTCCATTGACAATGTAAAGGTCTATAATGTTCAACGGCAGCGGCTTGCCCATGTGCATTATACCAAAGAACCGGTACCTGTCGGCAAAACCGTCACTGTCAAGCTCGATTGGGATCGTCGATGGTACATGGATACTTTCAAAAAAATGCGCGGGGCCGGGACTGCTGGTCTTACTTACTAAGCTCTATGCAGGGACCATATGCAACAGCACACTGGCCAACATCTGCTCTCTGCTGTTCTGGAACAAGAACCGTACCTTGTAGAGACTGTCTCTTGGTAAGCCCCCGCCGCCTTGATGCCTGGTTCTCCTTTCCTTTTTTGCTCACTTCGAATCAGGAACATGGGAACTACACGGAGCTATATTGAACTCGACACACGAGACGGCAAACGGATGCCTACGACAGAACAACTTGAGCAGGTCGAGCGTCGCGTGAACCAATTGATTCTGGAAGCCCTGCCAGTGATCACCCACACCCAGGCAAATGATGATACAGACAGACCCGAGAGTCTGCCCGACGACTATGTCGGTGGTGGCACAGTCCGGACGATCGAAATCAAAGGCCTTGATCGTAACCCGTGCTGCGGCACACACGTCGCTCACATTGGCCACTTGCAAGCCTGCAAATTACTCTTGCTGCATACAGAAAAGGTGCGCGGTGGTAACACCAGGCTCTTCTTTTTGTTTGGCCAGCGCGTTCTGGACACATTCGACGCGAGTTACCGTACCTCGAGACAGCTGACTGCCTTGCTGTCCGGGCCTCAAGAGACCTTTGTCGAGAACGTCCAAAAGTTACAGGCTTCGAATCGGAATCATATGAAGGCCGCCAAGCGATGGATGGCTGAGGTAGCGGGCTATGCTGCCCGAGACATCCTGAACCAGCTCGAAACAAAGGACACCGTCTTGCTCTACCGCGACGACGCGGACATGGACTTTTTGACCCTCGTCGCCAGTGGCATCATCAAGAGCATCGGAAGCAGTAAAGCCGTGGTGCTCGCGGCTGGTGAAAAGAACGCAGGCGGACCCATTATTGTCACGGGCGGATCGGATCAGGTGGTCCAACAAGTGGCCAAGACCGTGACGGATGCTTTGGCACAAAGTGGCATTAAGGGTGGAGGCAAAGGTCGGTGGCAAGGCAAAGCAAAGAATTGGGACGGGATAGAAAACTTGCAGGCTCTACTGGATAACTTGGCATTGTCTTCCTAGAAAAGATGTCGAGAGTATACAAGTGATGGACCGACTTTTGGCCGGCGGATGATATTGTCAGTCAGAGGGCTGATCGTAAACAAAAGTAGTATACTATAAAGTTCTTTCGTTTACGGGCAGGATGCTTCTTTATCCCTTAAAGAATTTGCGACTTGACCGGCGCGGTCGCGGTCGGCTGCTAAGGAATGGTTCTTTCACGTAATGGTTTAGTACATTTGGGCAGTACAAGATGAATTGCCTGCGCTGTGACATAGCCAACAGAAGAGTTGCACAAATGATGCGAGTGCCGTTGACAAGCGCTCCACCGGACTGATTCCACTAAGAAACGCTTGTCTTGGCCTAACACTTGACTGAAAAGCCATCAGATTGTGTTTGGAGAAGATACGACAAGTCTAGAGGATTACTACGCGCGCTGCAAAATGTCATGGACTGTAACGTGAAGCGACGAACATCTTTCGATGGTATTCCTCCGCTTGCTGTTATTCTCTCAAAAAGCGACGCGAATGTACCTTCCACGCGTCGGTTATAATTGGGGGGGCCAACGGAGAGGCGGCAGGCATCGTGGCAGTGGCTGCAGTTGCCGAGATTGAAGTGGTAGGCATAGTGGCGGCAGTAGGGGTCACCACTTGACTCGACTCAACTCGGCTCAACTCGAATGTCCATGCTAGGGTTACCATGACTCGAGTCGAGTTCGACTCATGGTGAACCCTAAGTGGCAGTGGTTACAGTTGCAAAGGGGGGTATTGGTAGGCCTAGTGATAGATGACGTGGGAACCAACAAGGTGAGTTGGCTGCATCGCACGGGCTCGCCGTTCACGAGGGCAGGATGAACTTCAATGACAGAATCGTTTACTCGGATCGGTCTTCGTCTGCCTTCATTATAAAAGACTGAAGGTTCTTGGAGTGTACAAAGGCACAGCTACAATAAAAAAACACGTGTAAGAAAAAGGAAATGTAGACTTCATAGACAAACACTACTCACGATCTTCCTTTTTGCAGACAAGCAAAAGGCCAATGTTGTTATAATTTGAAAGACTTCTTGTGCTGACATTCCAAGCAGACGTCCAGTTGTCCGCACCTGGCAAGATGGTTTCCCGTAACGTGATCGGCCGACGACAAAGATGGGAAGAAACCGGCTGACGGATTGGCAATGTTCTGTATAATATCAACGTAATCGCAATCAAGATCCGGAATGTAAAGTGAACTATGTCCCAGAACGCAGCCAGCTGTCATGTAGCATACGTAGAATATAAGACTGTTGCTGCAAAAGTAAACATAGATTATGAGGCTATTGCTTTTGACAAATCAAAAGAGCTCTGTATGAGCCACTGTTGCGTTGTCTTTGTTGTTGGTGCTGCAACGTTTTCCGTGCTTTTGGCGCATTTCATTCAGAGAACTGCAGCTACAACGAGTTTAATTGCTTTGTTCAAACGGAATGAACGAACAGTTTGCAGCGCGCGTAGTAATCCTCTTCTTTTTGGGGAAGGAACTTCAAGCGAGATTCTTTAAGGTTTGACGTCATCGTGGCAAATTTCTTTCTCCGAGAATGAGTGAAGGCCAAAAAACAAGGTAGTCGCAAAGGACCGTCCGAGCGAACCTTTCATAAACAGCAAGCGTAAGTGTGGTTTCGACATTGGACAAGACGTGTGTCAAGCTAAAGAATGCCATTTTTTTATTAAATACTTTTTGGCCCTGTATACAGCATCACTTTTCTTCACACTTTTGACTCATCGACAACCGCGCGATACACTTCAACATTACAGCATGCCAGTTAAAGAGTTCCAGACGCCATATCCGGTTATCGACACCGATCCTAAATTCACCCGCGTCATTCGTTATTTCAGAGCATCCGACTATGCTGCTTGGGCTGCCGCGACTGCCATTGCCCCTGCCTTGCTTCTTACTATGGGTGAGTTGGGATCAGAAACGCAATGAATTCCGAGGCTTCGTTACCAAATCACACATACCTTTTTACCAGAACGCGTAAACCCTGTCGCCCCTGCACGCAACATGCGCATACCGTTGCGAATCGCTACCCTCTTTGGTGCTTTCGGTGGTTTCCTGTACGCCTACCAGAACAGCAGTAGTAAGTCGCATCGTTTCAACGGGTGAAAAAAAACGGCAACTGATGGCAACCATGGGATAGTGCGTTTCTGGGGCTGGTCTGAAAACGCCGCTGAGGTATTAAAGGACAAGGAGGAAATGAGCCAGCGTCTCAAGGAAGGCAAGCCTCTGTACGGAGAATCAACCATGCCAGAGCATGTGCTGCAGAACGCCGCCAGAAACTCTCGATTTGCCCAACTTAAATTCAGTAAGTTGCATTGATCTAGATCATGGGTTATCGATCGCTGACTGACTGACTGGCACCGTTTCAGGTCTCGTACCTTGGTTCAACTTTGCCAACCACAACAGCCATGGTGTAGACACCTCAAAGTACTCTGAATCCTCGTAGATCATTTCACATAAAGATGGATCGGTCTTTTTGTCGTGTATACACTTTTGAAAGCGGAAACTGGAGTGAACTATCGCTTCTCTGAAATAGCAACCAAAGAGACTTTTCGATGCTAACCCGTCATTTAGACGGTATAAATGGAAGGTTTTGTGCTTGAAAAAAGAGAATTGACTGGAAAGGCCTCAGTCTTGTAAGCATCAGAATGAACAAGTATATCTTGCCTGACATTTAGTCTTGGCAATCATTTCGTTCCACGAGTCCGTCTTCTTCAAGGCTCAAATGATGTAGCTATCGAGAATATGCCATAGGACACGATTTCTTACTGCCAAAACACGTACCCATGTAGAATATACAAGCTTTCCTCAGAGGCCATATTAGCCCAGGTAGACATGCTATTGATTGAGAAAGCTGGGGGGGTTTACTGCGATTTTCATGCCAGCGCCTTGCTTCCGAATTCATTCTCAGGCACATGGTTCTCGATCATCGTCCTTCACGATGCAATAATCCCTCCTCATCCGACCCGGCGGTAATGACAAACGGACGCCCGAAAAGCAGCACAAAACGGTCCTGGTCGACCATTGTATACCCCTTCCGCTCCCGCATTCTTTATTGGCGTGCAGTCCTTGTCGCCTTTATCGCAGCATGCTTCGCCATCCTCGTCATAATCTCACCTTCATCGACGGCACTGGATCTCCAAGGTGACGATGAGTTCGTCTTTGCTCCCATCGCTATTCGCCCCAAATGGCGCGGCTATCTCAGCAGCAGCAGTAGTAGTCGAAACCAAAAAGCCCAAACAGCACCAAAACGTAATGTCGTACTTGGGAAGCCAACCACAGTTGCTCACTGCGAAATTACATTCTAGTCTATTATCCTCGGCGCTGTTCTGGAAAAAACGAGTGCGCCAGGGTGGTGCCGTCGTTCATTCTCGCGGGCGGTGAACACTCGGGGACGCTGTACGTCTTCCAGAGGCTTCTGACACACCCCCAGATCGTCGGCCCCTCCTCGACAGCAGGCCTGTCCCTTGTGGACCTTGATAACGACCAACAACCACAGGACGTCTTGTTCGAGGCCTACTTGTCAAAATTTCCAGTCCTGGAAGACGAAAAGCGCGCCAAAGAAACAATCGTCGTCGGTGAGCACGCACCTGAATATTTGTACAATAGCCATGTCGTAGCACGACGGCTACGTGAGATATTACCGGACGTCAAGGTAATCCAGGAGAAGAAGAATATAAGACTCTCTCTCTCTTTCTTTAACCTCGCGAAATGTGAGGCAGCTCATATTCATCCTTCGAGATCCGATTGATCGCGCCTATTCACAGTACTTTGATGATCCAGGTAAAGCATCCCATGGACTTTCTATCGAGTCTGCTAATAACTGGCGTGTTTTTTCCTCAGATACGAGTACTTCATTTGAATCGCTGGTTGAGACAGAGCTCGACATTCTGCGTCAGTGCGGGCACACGACGACAGAATGGGACGGTTTCGTGAGATGCCATGAAAGCAGTGAGATACAAGGTTAGCTAGCTTTGCTTGGCTTGCAATAGGCTGGATCATGCAGTTTTCTAAAGCGAGGCTCGTCAGCCGCGCGTTACATGTCACTAAGCAGGAACACAGAGAGAAACAGCAGCAGTACCAGTCGACTCGATCTGCTGGCGCGAGGCATGTACTATACTGCGCTTTTGCCATTCTTGGAGCAGTTCCCTTCCTCGCAGCTGTTTGTTACGCGCACCGAAGATATCCTTCACAATCCTTCGGCGTTTTTCCAACGCCTGGCTCGGTTTATCGGGGTGGACGAGACGTTTTTCTCGGAGCGCAACTTTTACAGGCAGCAACGTCTGACGGAGGCAGTCCTGCTGGGCGAATCCTTTTGGCCGGAGGATGCATGGCGAAGACCATTCGAAGGCTCTTCACGTTTGGGAAGGGTTAGTGCGATGGGAAAAGATATGATGCTCGGACAACACAACGACTTTAAGACGATCCCGTTACTGGACCTCGGGACTCGGTATCGGTTGCAGAAAGTGTTTGGGAGACTGAATGGTCACCTTTCAGAGCTCTTTGAAGGTGGGAGCATGGACTTTCCAGGTTGGGAATATGACGTTGAAAAAGGATAGCCCGTTTTATCAAATCAAAGTAGTCTATCTACCATGTCTTTGTCTGTGTTATGTATGCTACTTACGTGCGAGGGTCGCCTCGAACATGGTTAAAGTGCAGTGTCAATGTTGACAACAATGTCACTTTAGGTCTGATGCGGACAAAGGATTCAAAGTTGTACTCGAGTCGTGTCCTGAATTGTTTTCAGGCCATGAAAGTTTCTGCGGTTTCTTGGGATTCAGAGGATCCCGATCCTGGTATCGGTTTCCTGCGGCTGGGCTTGAAAGAACCGCATCCATAGATGATCGATGGCGTCATCGGCCAGTACATATTTTTCTGTTGGTCCTACTTCCCCGGGTCCCTTTCCTCTCTCTCTTTCTTAACTTTCTACCATGTCTGAATTCACTACACGCCAAGTCGGTGCCCCCAACACCCTTGACTACCGCGTCTATTTCGGTGAGTCGACGCGTCACCACTTGTTCGCGTCATCGGAACAAGATGAATCGCTTCCTTGTGCGACATGTCAAGGCAGTGTTTGCTAATCGCATGTTTGTATCCACAGAAAAGGACGGTCAGCCCGTTTCTCCCTTCCATGACATCCCTCTTTTCGCCAATGAAGAAAAGACCATCTTCAACATGATTGTTGAGATTCCTCGCTGGACCAACGCCAAGCTTGAGGTGCGTCAAACCGATACCCATGATGTGTAGCTTTTGGCTTACCTTTTTTTGCCTGTCAAATAATCCAGATCAGCAAGGAGGAACCTTTCAACCCTATCAAGCAGGACACCAAGAAGGGCAAGCTGCGATACGTTCGCAACTGCTTCCCTCACAAGGGCTACATCTGGAACTACGGTGCATTCCCTCAGGTATGATCCCTCGCTGCTAACCTATCAAGCTCGATGGGACTCACACACACGCTCTAGACCTGGGAAGACCCTAACCAGCAGCATCCTGAGACCAAGGCTCGTGGTGACAATGACCCGATCGATGTTATCGAGATCGGTGAACATGTCGCTACCGTCGGTCAGATCAAGCAGGTCAAGATTCTCGGTATCATGGCTCTCCTGGATGAGGGCGAGACGGACTGGAAGGTGATCGTCATTGATGTCAACGACCCATTGGCACCCAGATTGAACGGTATGCTTGTTACGAGTTTTCACATGATCTATCGAAACTGACTGACGGACATGTATATCTCTGCAGACATCGAGGATGTTGAGAAGCAGCTTCCGGGCTTGATCCGTGCCACGAACGAATGGTTCCGTATCTACAAGATCCCTGATGGCAAGCCCGAAAATGTCTTTGCCTTTAGCGGTGAAGCCAAGAACAAGGTAAGTCATGATAGGATGAGACTGGGAGAGAGAGAGTGATCGCTGATTCTTGTGTGTTTATAGAAATATGCTACGGACATCGTCCTTGAGACTCACGAAGCCTGGAAGGGACTTGTCTCTGGTGCTGTTGACAAGAAGGATATCTCCACGTAAGTGCCCAAAGATCATGGTCATGGGTGGGTAACATATTGTTTACCCGACGTAATCGATCGTAGTGTCAACGTCACGGTTGAGGACTCTCCCTACAAGGTCTCTGCTGATGATGTCGCTGTGGCCCAAGTCCCTGCAGTAAGTATCTCTCGAGTCAATGCAAAGGACAACGAGTGCCTGAACTTTGGGATCTTGTCATAGGCCAACCCTGAAGCTCCAGCTCCTATCGATCCTTCCGTTGACAAGTGGTTCTTCATCAGCGCTCACAGCCTGTAAAATAGACATCATAGAAACGAAAAGTTTGTTTTAATTTCCTGATTATTTCCAGCGAAGAAATATACTTGCCTCCACATCTTGTTGTTGACGATGGAGTGTTTGTGGGGTAACCGAATAAAGTTTTAGCCGAGGGAATGTGCGCTTGGTTTTTAGATCTGCATGATAATAAAAGCCTGTGTGTCCGGCTCTCTTCAGGTTTCAAAGATGTCTATATGCCTAATCGTCTTGCCTTTTCTCCATTCTGCCGGCAAGCTTTCGCTGACTTGTGCGACAAGTCCAACAACAAGCAAAAAAATGGTACCGCGTGCGACGCTGATTTGGAGCATCCCTTATTTTGTGTCCGCAGCGATTAATTAGCAGAAGCTAATTTTCATTGTCCCATAGAATATATGCAATACAACGAAAAGACCCAATCGCGTTGATCCTTCCCACCAAATATTCTCTTTTTATAGCTTCGAGGATGCCTATTATTATTAGTGCTTTGCTTCCTTCTTTTCCTTTTCTCTCTCTCCCCCCCCCCCCCACGCAATTCCCTCCCACCCCCAAAACCAAGCGACCCCGATTATTATACTGCGTTTTTTTTACGCTTCCCCCTTGCCAATAATACTTTATTGTTTCCCTTTTAACGATTCAATAAAAAACAATTATTGGCTTTTGCGTATTCTCTCTCGGCAAATACGCACAGCGAGAAAAACGTTCTACTTCTTTTTTCCCTCTCTTGCTTTTTTTTCTCATTCAGCCCAACCATCTTGTGGCATCCCCCCACCAATTACAGCGGTCAACCCCCATTCGTTCATCATTCCGTCTCGACACACACTGCTTTACCTAGACGCTATGGGCCTGTGTCTATCGTCCGAAGAGCGAGCAGAACGGGCGCGTAGCCAGCGCATCGACAGAATGATTGAAGACGATCATCGCAAACTCAAACGCGAATGCAAATTGCTGCTACTCGGTAAGATCTTGTCTCTTTTTCCCGGGAAAAGAGTCATCCCACTTGACGATACATGCAATTGGCAGGCAGCGGAGAATCGGGCAAATCCACCATTGTCAAGCAAATGAAGATTATCCATCAAAGCGGCTACACCACAGACGAACTGTATCGGTGGCGTGCAACAGTCTACCGCAACGTCATTGAGTCTGCCCAAGTCCTCGTCGCAGCCGTTCAAAAGTTTGGCTATCAGTTTGATAATCCTGCAAACGAGGCAAGTCGATGCGTCCCCTCCAGTATTCCCGGGTGACAAACTAAAATATCTATCCCCAAATAGCGTCATGCGCAGCAGATCGAGGCGTATGACCTGGGTGGGCTCAACAGCATGGATCGATCACTCGAGCCCAGTTTGGTTGAAGCCGTTGCGAGTATCTGGAACGACCGAGTGGTGACTGAATTACTCGACAAACAATCAAGTGATTTCTACCTGATGGACTCGGCTCCCTAGTAAGTGGCTGCTAACCCCTCCCTCCCGCTTCTCGTCATAATAACGTGTTCGTTAGCTTCTTTAATGAAATAAGACGCATCGGACAAAAGGATTATATACCCAACGTGCAAGATGTCCTCTGTGCCCGCTCCAAAACCACGGGCATCACCGAAACCCGCTTCAAAATGGGCCAAATGAACATACAGCAAGTAGAAAGGACCCCGACTTACTCACTCTAGGAAACTAAATGCGAATCATGGTTATTATTAGCATGTTTGATGTCGGCGGTCAACGGTCAGAAAGAAGAAAGTGGATTCATTGTTTCGAAGCAGTGACGTCCATCATATTTTGCGTGGCATTGAGCGAGTACGACCAAGTCTTGCTCGAGGAATCACGGCAGGTAAATCATCACGGTCAATCAACCCCCCCTCCTTTTGTGCGGTAATCAACCTTTTGGATCGATAGAACCGGATGATGGAAAGTCTGGTGCTTTTTGAGTCTGTAGTCAATAGCCGATGGTTCCTACGGACCTCCATCATCTTGTTCCTCAACAAGATTGACCTGTTTAAAGCAAAATTGCCCAAAGTCCCACTCGAGCGCTATTTTCCCGATTACGGAGGTTTGTTGTCCTTTCTTTCTTTCTTTCTTTGTCTGTTCATCCCACTCAATAACAATCATTTAGGAGGAAGCGATCCTGCCAAGGCTGCAAAGTACATCTTGTGGAGATTCACACAGACAAACCGAGCCAAACTTAATATATACCCACAGTAAGTGTCACTGAATGATTTCGAGAGAATTTCTGATCTAAAATTGTTCCAGTTTAACACAGGCAACCGATACATCCAATGTAAGAGAAAAGGAGAAATCTTGACAAATTGATTCATGTAGCTAATCACACTTTTTAAAGATCCGTCTCGTATTTGCTGCCATCAAGGAAACCATTCTGCAGAATGCTTTAAAGGACTCTGGCATTCTGTGACCGAGTCCCCACCCCATCATCTTTCTGTACAGTTTTGCATCATCCTTACTTGCATACCCCAGCTAATTTCTACTCTACTACCACCATATGAACGCTAATTCACCCCCTTCCCTATCATGATTTCTTAGTTTAAGCCTTTTTCCTTTTTTTACACTAATTACGATGCACAAACCTACGTGTATAAAGTAGTTATTAAGTAATATACTGGATATGGAATGAACG